>JAUKPP010048730.1:0-10838 GCA_032273245.1 Phyllaplysia taylori | reverse complement strand
TTTTTTTATTTGTTTCTTTGGACCTTTGAAATAGAAGAGCGATGCGATCTCACTAAATTTCGACGAACTGCGTGCGGTGCGTCCACTGACCTGTTTTGTCAGTTGCAGGCCAGGCTCATCTGTATATGATATACATATTATTATGAGCCTGGCCTGCAAATGACATAACATGTGAATGGACGCTCGGTCTATAGAATATGACTAAGTAGTGTTTGACACTCCAGTCTTCACCTTTTGAGAAGCGGTTCTGTAGCTCACAAAACCACGTGCTGCCAGGGTGAGATAAACCTGAAAATTACTCCGGTATTGAATTTGTACTTTTGTGAAAAAGAGCATTTGGTCGAAACTAAGGATAGTAGCTCCGACCTACTTGCTCGTCCGGTCTCTTTAGTCCACGGGTGTTTCATGCATGCTGCTACAGGGTGAGAAAGCCAATGATGATTTGATCCGGAGTGTCTCAGAGTCTCTGTTGTGACGAGAGCACTGTGACGACAGGGGCCAACTCACGGAACACTGGCGCTGTGGTGTAGTGGTTAGGCTCTTTGCCTATCATGCGGAAGACCCGAGTTCGATCCCCGTTCGCGGACGATCTGGGTATTTTTTCTGCTGGGATTTTTCCCTCTCAGGCCGGGTTGGCCCTGACAGGCAGTGTCGAAGTGGTCCGTCTCTTAAATGACCTTACAGTATTGCAGGGGGCGTAAAACTGGTAACCAAACAAAAGAAAAACTCGCGGAAAATCATATCTTGACTTGTTTTTTTTTACTACTTTGATGTCCCCTGTGGCACTGTAAGGTTATCAAAGAGACAGACTTCTTCGAACCTGCCTGCCAAAGCCAATCCGGGCTCAGACGGGAAAAAAGTCCCAGCAGAAAAAAAACCCGCAAATTGTTCGCACTTGGAATCGAACTCGTCTCTTCCGCATGATAGGCGAAGAGCTTAGCCATTACCCGGTACACCACAACGCCGAAAAAAACAGAACTTCATCTTTACAGACACAAAACTCCCAACACCTTTGGGCCAGTGTTGAGAACTCACAAAGTGTGCTACGCTTGTCATCAACAACGTGTGTGCACGCATAACAAAAAGACGAATGGTGTACATGTATAGAGTGGAAAGACATCTGTTGGATGGATATCGAGAGGCTAGCTTCGTAGCTTCTGGCACTTTTAGCTTCGCCTGTGATAGCCTCTCGATATTACTCCATAAAGCGGCCATTAAAGCAAAACCAGCCCGGCATCCTGCCAAAGACGGACGATCCTTTTTTTTTATTTGTTTCTTTGGACCTTTGAAATAGAAGAGCGATGCGATCTCACTAAATTTCGACGAACTGCGTGCGGAGCGTCCACTGACCTGTTTTGTCAGTTACAGGCCAGGCTCATATCTATGATATATCAATATAGATTAGCCGGGCCTGCAACTGAAAAAACATGTCAGTGGACGCGCGGCCTAAACCGCAGGGCAATAATAAAATCGAAGTCCTCTTCAAACATAATAAAATATTGTGTGTGTATACATGTACATATACGTACTACTGATTTGGGTTTGGCCTTGGTTTAACGCCCTTTGCAATACTGTAAGCCTAATAGGTCATTTATGAGGCCGGGACGTCCAAATTTTACGTTCATCCCCGATAGGATAGGGGGCGAAGCTATGAAAACCCAAGAAATCCCGATGAATCTCCTTCTCCTCCTCATTTATAGACCACTATCGCTCTGCTACAGACACCCTACTGGCGCTGTGGTGTAAATGGTTAGGCTCTTCTCCTGTCATGCGGAGGACCCCGGTTCGATCCCTAGCGCGGACGATCTGGGCTTTTTCCTGCCTGGACTTTTTCCCTCTCAGTCCGGGTTGGCCCTGACAGTGACAGGCAGGGTCGAAGTAGCCCATCTCTTAAATGACCTTACAATGTTGCAGAGGACGTAAAACTGGTAACCAAAACAAACCAAACAGACACTCTTTTATATTACATGTACTTAACATGCCCGGGTTGGCCCTGGCAGACAGGGTCGAAGTAGCCTGCCTTATAAATTAGTTTACACAGTATTACAAGGGGCGTAAAACCAAACCAAACCAAATCACTGTCCCGTGTAAAAAAAAAATAATTAAAAAAAATATAAACGAAGATTTTAAGTTTGAGATCGCTTTATTTTCACTGCTGTGAAGATGTAATACATTAAATATTTTCGTCCCACGTTGGAGACTGATAGCACCGATACATTCCAAACTCTACATTTCTTTCGTATTCTCCAATAGAGAAAATTCTGGCTCTGTACATATCAGCACACACACAAGATACCTGTGCTGAAGTTTGTACCGCCTGTAAAGTGTAAAGCAGTTAACCTACTGTCTTGTGCTCTTGGGAAGATAGTTTACATGACTTAAGGACAGTACAATTCGTCGCCTATCACGCGAAAGGGTGTATTACAGATTTTGAAGTTTTTGAGCTGTTATCACCAGTAGATAGTGCTCTCTCAGATCTATGTTCACACGAAACAGCGTATCCCTATATTTAAAAATAAGAGTACTCGCATAACAATTGACAAGGGAAGATGATGAAGCAACCAAGGTCTAAAAACCTTTAAAATTGTTCTCCTGAAAAAGTAAGAAAACAGGGATATGCCCTTTCGTGTAATTGGCGACGAATTATTGTTTCAAAGCTGCAAATAAATTTTAAAAAAGAATGCATCCAATCCGTATCATGCTGCACAGACAATACACAACAATATCATTATAAGTAAGGTACTTCCTCTCCACGGTGTTTCGACACAAAATGTTAATCAATACACACATGTGGTAGCTTTTGAGTTAAAAAGAAATTCAACAATCAGACAACAGACATAATGAGACTCAGGAAAAAATTACATCAGAGGTAAAGATATTTTACAAATTCAAGTGCCTTGTATATAGGCCTACCATCTTGATATTGCTTCCATTGTTCCTGCGATTACAATATTTTTCTACTTCCATTTCTCATAAAAATCCCAAATAACCAACTGCACTAGTGCCCATATGTGGATTAACCCATCCAGTAAAAGTAAGTATCACAAGGACTTCTGCAGGCTAAACTCTGCATTAATTTTAAAAATATGCTTCCGACATTGTCATGAGACTGGAGAAAACCACAGAACTTGCCTAACTCACAACATATGCGCAAGCTATGCATCTCAGATCAACAAAGCTTATTACTCAACATTCATGTTTAAAATCACACTGGAGTCATGCAGCTTTCTCCGTGCACGTTGTAATTCTCTAAATGCATTCATCTGTCTTCTTAACGTGGAAGACAAAAAACTTGTCCCAAAACCTCTACCCAATGGGAGTCTCTGAAAAGCTCACTAGCAAAGAAAAAATGTGACATTCCCTGTGGCCAGTGGCTTTTTATACTTATTTGAATGAGAAGAAGTCACCAAATAGAGGTTGTAGGGAAAAAAAAAGATGTAAAGATAAAAATTAGGACTTAAGCACTAAGAAAATTACAGAACGGTGTATGAGCAGTTCCCAAGTTTTCTTAAATGTGTATAATCCTGTATAAGGTTTATGTACAATGGGAAGAACACCAACCTTTGAAAGCACAAGTCTAATTCTCCAAGACAATCTCAGAACAGGGTAAATATTATGATGGATACGGTAGAAGAATCAACATACTTGACTCACTAAGCATCATTATTGTTTCTTTTCTGGATAAACATGATATTGCACTTTTCTTTAAAAAAGCAACTTCAATCTCAGTAATTCCTGCATGCCATATAGAGTTTTGCCTGAAACGAGTGGAGTGACAGCTAACTATGCAATGATAAATAGGAAATTTTTCTGTACATGAGTATAAACAGAATGATGAAATGACTCCTGTGCTTAATCAGATGTATTAAGACTGTTTCGCAGGCTATTTATAGAGTTTGTTGTTTTCATCGTCTGACATGTTTAGGGAAAGTGGGAGCAACAAAATTATTATGTGGTTTGGATAAAATAACTACATGTGCAAATACATTTATATATCATCTCACGGAAAGGCATACTGTTCTTATAATATGATAGAATTATTTTCGTCACACTTTTGAATTATTCATGTTGATAGTTTTGTTCACTGGGATGTAGAAAGAGATTGATTTAAAAAAGGCAATTTGACTTTGCATTTTTTATATCTCTTCACAGATCAGAAAGCTGAACGACTCTTGAAATAACAAAAACAATGGAAGTGGTGAAAAGACTGGGTGAAAGAAAAAGAGAAAAACCTTTACTCCCAATTCCCATGCAGGAAATTGCAGCAGCAACATTTGTAAATGGCATAAAGAAGAAAAATAATAATTTCCTCTACAGAATCTCATAAAATTGCTATACATACTAGCCTTGGAAAAACTCAGATTTGATGAAGAAAAAACAAACAAACCAAGAAACAACACTACCCTTGGTCATAATCAAATCTACACTACTCTTTTTATTTTTTTCCCTTCTTTTAGAAGGAGTATGATGCTTTCATTTTTTCTACTCATAATTTAAGTAGTTCTTGTATGAATTATAACATTTTTGTCAAAGAGGGCACCGGTATCAAAATAAGTTAGTTTATTATTTCGTGACTCGACTTTGTATGCTGTTGTTGTTGTCTTTACGACTTACAGCACTATGGCAGTCTCGCTCTGTACCCTGTGAGTGGAGGGCCTTAAATTTGGCACAACACTTGGACATGATGGTTGCAGCCACTGATCAGAGATAAAACCATGTGTATGTCACATCATTCTAATGTTGCCCTGGTGCAATAACTTAAGTGAAATAATTTACAAAGTTTGCCACAACCAGCTAACCCAACTTTGTTTAAACAAATATTTTATTCAAGATAAAGAAATGTAGAGTGAAAAAAGAAATATTTACTGTCACACTACATAGACTACTGGGTATGCAACAGATATGGGATGGCTGCATGTTTCAAATTCCATCTGAAACCTTCAGTCAGGCACAAACAACTCGGGACATATGTACATAAAACACTGCCCCTAATGCCCACTAACATTGTGCACCAAAATGAAAACCTGAAAGTATCACAAAAAGTTGGTTTGGAAAACTACTTGAGAGGGAGGGGGAAAGGAGGAGTGAATTGATGGAAGCAACTAAAGATTGCATAAATGTAAATTTAAAACTTTGGCAACATTAACCAAAGAGGTACACACTAGTAACAAATGACGCACTACTTATTCATAAATGCACACTTGTCATGATGTTGTGAACATAAATTTCCTACATTTGCAAGCCTGTCAATGAGACTGCAAAAATGATTAATGTAAGGGAGAGAGAGAGAGAAGGAGAGAAAAGAAAGAGGGGGGAGGAGACCCTTTCAGAAGTTTAAGGAGTATTTGAAACAGATAAGGAGGCAAAGAAAGAGAAAGAGGGAAAGAGAAGAAAATGAGTGCAACTGAATAAAGAAATTTTACTTTTTGTTTATAAACTCTCCGGCAGATTATATTATGACCATGAGTGAGTTTTATGTGTGTTTTACTTTGTATCACTAGCATTAATGTAGCTGGGCTCATTGCATGAGAAATGTTTTCATGAAATTTACATAATATATATACATGTAAAATGATGGTTTTATGTAAACATTTCTGTCATGCCATTGTAAAATGTGATATCACTTTATATGCACTTTAAGCATCTCTTAAATAAAATGCACAGCATAACTATCATAAATAGTAAGTAAATTGCTGCTCATTATGATGTGATCAAAATTCCTTAATGAGAGACCAGATATGTACAACTCCCAAACAGTTCTACCATTAAAATGGTTTATAGTCTTCTTGTTGCTTTATAAGGATTTCATCAAGAGGTGAGGTCAACACTGCAGGTGACACCATCCATGACAGGGTGGGGGAGGAAACAGTTGCATCCACCATGATCAGCTACCACGCGGTCGTAGTGGTTGCCATTGGTGTTACACAGCGTGATGTAACAAGGGTGGTGGCTCACCTCGCCGGAGCCGACGTCCAGGGTAAAGATTGGTTGGAAGTGTAGCCAGGAGTACTTGTTGTTGTCACTCGGGTTTGGTGTGAGCATGTAGATGTCCCGTTGTAACATGGTGGCCGCGGCATATATTTCGCACGTTGTGGCCCAACTGTGGTCCTCGGACATACGTGTCACATGAGCCTGCATGGACATTGGAAGAAAAAACAAAAAAGGCTTGCTATATGTTCTAAAAACATGTGTGAATTAATTTATAGAATACACTCTCTTAACATAAACATAAAAAGCATACATGTTTAATATAATTGATACTTCTTTCAAACTCCTTTTCAATCGAGGCCTACATAACTTTTAAATAATTTCTTATTAAGTTGGTCAAGGGAGCTTTCTGAAATATGAATAGGCTACTAATTAAATACTTAGGTTCATATTAGTAAGGAATATATTTCTTGTACATCTTAAAGACAACTGAAAAGATCAAATGCTGCCTGAAAGAGATGTAAACATAAAGTCATAATCCACTCCTTAAAGTAAATTGGAAAATAATTATGAATTTTACCACAGAAATTTGGTAACATTTGAATGTATTTCAAGGTTGTGTACACTAAATGCTCAGCAATATCCACACCACAGATTGGACTAAAAAATATTTCCTTTTGAGCCATGAATAACAAGTTGACAGCAATGATAGATTCTACAAACATCTGTTCTTCATCACAGACGACTCAACGAACCCATTTCACTTTCACTTATAAAGGCAAAAACTCCTAACTCATTACATTTTACTCAGTATTTGCTAATAATAATATTGTCTTGATTAGTTAGAAGATATTTTTTTTACAGAGGCACCAGCTTTCTAAATTGCTGTTTTAGCCATTTATATTGCCTTGAGAAGACTTATTATAAATGACATCGTGTAATAGCCTACAGTTAATAGAAAGTTTCTGGTTTGACATGATTATCACATCATAAGGTAAATGCTTTTGAAACGGAAAGTCTCTCACCTTCACATCCTCTCCATCAACAAACTGGGCAAATTTCTCCTTGTTGGTGGCAATCACATCTACAATCAAGCTGCGAACAGTTTTGTGATAGCGCTCACTGCCATACAGTTGCTTGCTGAGAGCTCGGAAGAAGCAGTTTCCGTCACCTCGAATATAGTCAATCTGGCGATTTTCTAACACCAGTTTGTCCTTCAGAGTATCATAGACCGGGTAGCTTGGTGCAGGGTTCACCTCTTTCTCTTCCTCTTCTGCACTCCCATGGCTTCCCTTACTGGCTGACAATGACTGTGAATGATCACTGGTGCTAGGGGGAGGTGACTTCAACGACCGATATTCTAAAGCATCAGAGCAGTCTATTTCAATGTCATCAATTGCTACACTATTACAAGTCGACACACAAGGACTTTCCTTAGGGCAAAACCCTTCACTGCCTTTGGCATTGCTGGAGCTATTATTGCTCAAATTTACTTCATGTGTCTTGTCTCTCAAAGCATGGTTTGATGTTTTATCATCTACAGATGTGTTTTGTGCAAAAAGTGAACGTCGTGCGCCATATGACTGAAGGGAGAGTTCTTTTGCAATAGAGATGTCATCATCTTCGATTACAACAGGAGAAGGACACCTTCGATGACGCAAGCTGTGATCATTTTCGATGAAATTGCTTTGGCTAGAAATGCCATTCTTGATGTGTTCTGCAGAAGCAGAGGCAGAACGAAATTCAATGGGTATTTCGACAGGTGCGTCATCTATCACAATCGGCTGCTCAGACTTCGATGAACTTTTCAGTTTTGTCGACGATGGTTCGATCCTCGTCCTACCAGTGTCTGTGATGTGCTCAACTTTTATTGGGATGACCCTGCCTTCAGGGCTTGGAGACCTCAGATGTTCATACTTGGATCTCGGAGAAGTCCATGATGGTCTGGACCAAGTCGGAGATGAAGGGCTTGTCACTTGGTATCTACGCCGACCTGACCGCAAAAGATCCCAAGGTGAATGGAAGAAACTTGGGGAGTGAGAGGGGAACATTGAGTCCAGTAATGTTGGGCTCCTCTCCATCTCTGAAAGAAAAACAAATGGAATGAAGAATTTAGTCGTAACTCTGTACTTGATGTACAAAACATCCATGAAACTGGACTCAAGAATTATATCTTGTCCTACTCAGGGTTCTCTTTTTTTTTTTTCTACAATGGAAGCAGCAGGTTTACTTCCATCTTCTTTGCTTTAAAAGAAAAACATTGTTTGTCAATTCTCTCTATAGTTAATAATGACTGCATTTATATAGTCTATATCCCCGTTTGAAAGCAGGCTCTATGTGCTTTACAATCAACTATTAACCCAGCAGACCAAGTCATTCAGAAACCTCAACTTCCTGTCATTTTACAGGCGCTAAGGCACTAACATACAGACAAGATTGTTTGCTGTCTATAGCCAGGTAGGCTACACATTCACACAGCTGTGGGTGAAGTGAGGAAAATTCATTAAAATGCCTTTCCCAAGGACGCAATGTCGAGCCCAAGTTAGGATTCGAACCTGCAACCTTCCGATCAAGAATCCGGCAGCCTAACAACTAGACTACCAAGGCCACGGAATCATAAAGGCACCAGCATAAGAATTCCATATAATATATGATATTCCATCTGGAATAGGCAAATAGGCCTTCAACAAGGGTGGTGGTGGTGTTACAAGAAATTTTTTATTTTTTTTATCTTATTATAAAAACATTTTTGGAAATAAATTTTTGAAAAATCTACTGGCGCTGACTGGGAATTGAACCAGGGTACACCTGACTGACAAAACAGCGTTCCATACCGACTGCTCTAAGCAGTGATCGGAAGCTGAGGTCACACGAATGTGCAGTGTCTTGAGAGTGTGAATGATGTCATTCTGTGCTATTTCTAGCGGTGATGTTTTTTCCAACTTGCCTAATTGGCACACCTCAAGCCAAAAAATGTAAGAAATTTGGCCATCCATCCATACCCATTACAATGACCACCAGAGCATCGCCCAACCAATTAAATTTACTGTTTTACTGTTCTTCTAGTCTCTACAGGGGGGCAAGCCCCCCTGACCCCCCAACCCCCTCCCAAATGTTCCTAGTTTTAATTTTTTATCTGAAAAGTGTGCTCCATTAAACCTACATTGATCTTATGTTGCTAAATGACGCTCAATTGTCAAGTTTAAAATGGACTGAGTAAGTGTGAAGAGGTTGAAACTGATGGCAAGTTTGACACGCTGAATCAAACTGGTCGTTCGTTGCGGAAGTCCTCCCCAAAGTGTCAGTGACCATCATGTCTACAGGCCACAGATAAAATTCAGTAATACCTCACCAAAGGGGACCCTATTTTGCCCACCTTGTTTACCTTCATTTATGCGCATCTCTTATTACTCTTAATCTTAATCGTGGGAAGATTGAAGAATACCGGACCACTCGTGAGGGCGGGGGGAGGGAGGCTTCTGGGAGTGGGGGGAAGGGGTGGGGGGAAGGGGAGGGGGGAGGGGTTCAGGGGGGTCTCCCCCCTGACAAACAATAATCAATAGATCTAGATCTATACATGATTCTTTATTGAGAGTAGAGTGATTAAAAACTGGGGAAAATCATCGCTGGTCCGGTATTCTTCAATCTTACCCGCATCTTATATATATAGATCTAGAATCTAGATCTATATTTTATTTGGCCTAAAATAAATACTTTTACATGGCGGAATGAGTAAACAAGGTGGGCAAAGCAGGGTCCCCTTTGGTGAGGTATTACCAAAATTCATGCGGTAGATCTAATGAAATGAAACCAACTGATTTAGTGATTACTGATGACCCATCGCCGATATTGATATTATTGAAAAATTAGGCCTGCAAGTACAAGTTGTTGAAAAAATTGAGGTAAACAACAAACCTTCAATTGCAAGTGCAGTATCCTCTTCAAGAGACGAAAATATAAGTTCGGGACTAAGATGAAGCCTGTGAGGGAACGTCCTGAGTCTTCTCCTGGTGTTGTGATCAGGAGGTCGCCCTCTGTCAACAGATACCATTCTGGTGGGTGTTGTCGTTGTTATAGCGCAGTGGCGATGAATCAGCGAAGATCGCTATTCTCTGGAAGGCAGGAACGGCTCAATGCCAGCACGCCAATTACTCACTCGTCTATTTCTGTCTTTTGCAGTGTGTGAACGTGCAGGTAGTGTGATTCAATGAAGGCACACACCGTAATAACTTTAGTCAGACAACCCCTGCCTGCCTCTTCCGAGTGACTCATGCATGAAGATTCTCGTAGGCCTCAGAGTTTCGCGAACCACCTCGCAATGTTTACACTTTACTCTAGACCTGATTGGCTGATATTCTTTAATCTGTGTACTACGTCACGAGAAAGGGTTTCTGGAAGTGACCTCTGGTTTGTGTTGCTGAACCCGAGACGGCTGATGAACAGCTGGATCGAAATTACCTGTCATGAAATGACGTGATGTTCTATTTTTATCTATTTAGCCTCTCGTGCCAAGACTTATTAGCTACGCGCAGAATCTGTCTTGGCTCTCGTGAGCATGAACATAATTTTCAGATTGTTATTGTTCTTCGTAAAGAGAATAGGCAATTTCATCGCTGTCCAAAATTGATTGATTAAATATTGCAATTTGCACCACAGGCCTAAGTTAGTAACAATGTTTGTCGGCGTATCGGTAGGCTACCCTCTCAATCTTTTGTTTCGTTTGGTCTAATTAGCCTACGTGCTTCTGGGACAATTTATTGTTTAGTTGGATTTTCTTTTACGCCAACACAAAAGGAAAGAGCGTCTAATGCTTTAATAGCAGGCTATTATTTAAGACTGCCTTTGTAGCCCAGATCCCATTATGCAGGAAAGTTGCCACACATATACAAACACACTCACGCACCCCCCCC
>JAUKPP010048619.1:0-16830 GCA_032273245.1 Phyllaplysia taylori | reverse complement strand
TGTTGTCATCTGTTAAATTTGTCACTGTAACATGACCATGCCAAATTTCTCGTCAGAGACAAATAAACGTTCTGATTTCTGATTTTTTTCTCGTTATTTAAGGTAAGGTTACCAGTTTTACGTCTCCTGAAACCCCGTAACGTCATAATTTAGGAGACGGTCTACTTCGACCCTGCCCCTGCCTGTCAGGGCCAACCCAGGCTGAAAGAGAAAAAATCCCAGCAGAAAAAAACGCAGATCGTCCGCGACCGGGATCGAACTCGGGTTTTCTGCATGACAAGCGAAGGGCCTAACCAATTCACCACAGCGCCGGTTCTTTTTATTCTTTTTTTTCTCATGTTTTCTGTCCATTACTTTTTCACTCTTTCTCTCTCTCTGAAAAGTACAGAAAGAGAGAGTGAGTGAGAGAGAGAGAGAGAGAGAGAGAGAGAGAGAGAGAGAGACAGCATAGACACATGAGAAAACTAGATATAACCCCGTCTTAACTGATAATCACAAACATCGATCTTCACGAAAAGAGCAAAATGTGTCTCTAACCCAGAATGCCCCGTTGTGCTTGCCATCAAGATCAGAAACAGTAATCAGTTGATTTCATCTGGTTTCTAGGTTTACGTCTCTTGTAACAGTGTAAGGTCATTAAATGTCAAGAGACGGGCTACTTCGACCCTGACTGTCAGGTCCAATCCGGGCCGACAGGGATGAATCCAGCTGAAAAGTGAAGATCGTCCACACATAGGGTCGAACTCAGGTCTTCCGCGTCATTCTCGTCGGTGAATAGCCTAACCATTGCCCCGCGGACGACAGTCAGTTGACGGTCAACTCACTTATTACGGAAAGAAACTTTTCAATTTTCTCTTTTGTGATCTTAGTTTTTCTGGTCGTTGTTAGCATCTCTATTTTATTATTGATTTTGTTTTGCTTTTTGTCTTACTCTCATTTATTCTAAGATTGGGTGGTTTGGTTTGGTTTTGGCTTAACGTCCCTTGCAACACTGTAAGGTCATTTAAAGGAGATTGCGAGGGCAGGGTTACTTAGACGTGACTTGTTTATAGAGACACCAGCTTCTTTTGCTGTTTTAGCGTGGGCGAAGATTTGCCCTGAAAATCAGAGTGCGGAATTAAAATACGCCATGTTAAGAGAATAAGAAGAATAAACAAAGGTCGAAAATATCACTTCGTAGACGAAAGAAAACAATAGCGAAGGAATTAGCCATTGTTAAGAATCACCTGGGCCCTCCAAGACGCTACACTGATTCCAAATCCGGACAAGAATAGCCTCGAAAAGAAAATAAATCTGTCCTAAAAGCGAGGAAGGCATCATTAAAGACCAGGAAACAGCCTTGGGGACATCTGAAAAGCCATTAAATCTGAAAGGCTGCCGATGACATAACTAGAGAAATAGCGCTTTCTCTTTCACTTCCGTTTCTTTATACGGCTATTTACAGAGGGGACTAGCTTCTTTTAGCACAAAAGCGTATGACCTTGGCTAACTGAAAATAGTGAAAATCTAACAAGTGTCTGAGGGTTAGACGTGGACGTAATTCGAATAAGTTATTTGCTTTTCTAAGTTGTTTTTAGAAGAGTGATAAACTGAAATCAAACTGTGAGCCTGCCAACGTATAAATAGTATAATCCAGACACACTTCAAACTCCTTTTCCAGCCAACTTCGTAAAGTGTGTGCATCCTGGGGTCTGTGGTGTAATGGTTCGGATCTTCGCTAAGCATTTGGAAGATCCAAGTTCGATCACACGGACCGAAGAGCAACTGTGTTTTTCTTACTGCGATTCATCGTCCTTCTCAGACGAGTTGGATCGAAGTAGCCTGCATAATAAATTACATTACAGTGTTGCAAAGAACGTAAAACTTGTAACCAAACAAAAACCAGCCTACATTTCCTATGACTTTTATTATATTCCTACTAATGAAAAATAGAAATAAAAGGAAAAAAAAAGCAGAAAAAAAGAGAAAGAGAAAAAAAAATCCCTCAACAAATTCATCAACGCTCCGCATGTTCCCCCACTTCACAGGTTCCTCCGGTGCCCACTACCTGGGACAGAACATGCGCAGTGACCTCCTGAACGACACACTGAGCAGAGAGGACACCTTCACCAACCTCAAGTCCCGGCCCTACTCCCCCATGGCTCCTGTCGGCACCGCCATGCCATCCAAGATCGCATTCGACCTGCACGTGGAGACGCCAGGCCGTGAGATGAGCCGATCTTCCCCTGTGCCACGGATGATCACCCCACAGCCAACACCAGAACTCTCTAAGATCCTGGAGCAGCAGTCTTCAGTGGCCCCCAACACAAGCACCCCGCAACCCAAATGGAGCTTTTAATTAAGATTACCGGTACATAATGTAGTTCAGTAGAGCTGGGCAATGATTCGTTTAGTTTAAGAAAAAAATCAAAACAAAAACTGCAAACTAACTGAATTTGGGAAATTTGAACTTTTCAATGACAAATTTCTTTTCAGTGAGAGTTGGTCTATTCGCACTTGAAGATCTATAAAAAAATTTACTGTACAGACATATTTACTGAATTCACACGAGAAAAAATGAAAATCAAACGGCCAAAGCGATTCTCCAAAGAACGGATCTGCTTTGGTCTTAATATGAGTCGGAAAAAAACAACCCAAGAAAATAGCTTCGTGTATTATATGCTAGAAAGAGAGTTTGAATTCTATAACTACATGTAGGTCATTGGCAAGTTTTGAGTTTGATTTTGGTTCATTATTCCTCTAAAGAAATCAAAATGAAGGAATAATCTATTCGGATTATTTGCCCAACTCTGCAGCTCTGCAGACGATCAACTCTGCAGTTTTTGTACAAAAGGCCATTTATTATGCATGTGGGCTATACTTTTAAGCAAATATACGGCCTTTTGTAAAACAACAGCAGACCTCCTCCTATTGCTCTGATCGGATCAAGATGGACACTAATGCCCTTATATTGCTGGTGATTTCGCAAAGAAGTGAATGGCGCTAAGATTATACATTATTACATTGGATGATTCGGCCCTTTGCAAAGTCATTAGTGATATGTTGTTGACTTAAGACATGTTTTCTGGACTAATGATGTTGTTACTACGGTCTATCGCAAAATGAACCATAAGTTTTGTACTTTATGTTACTGTATAGAGAATTTTATCAAGGTCGGAAAAGATAGAAGCACTTGCTATTTTTCAAAATATTTAGTGTAATAATAACGCTTGCCCTATTATTTTGAACATTGGATCAAATGTACTTATAAAATTCTTGTTGATTAATCTAAAAACTGTGATAGGGTGCATCTGCTTGTAATCTAGGCAAGTAATTAAATTTACGTTAATTTCCTCAAGCATGAAAGATTTTGTACAAAAATTATAAATATATCAAATATGTTTGTTATTGTTTGAAAAATATTTCTTTTTCATGAAGCACTGAGTGATGTTAATGAATTTCCAGCTCCCTTCACCCCTATGCAAATCTCACCCAATCTATCATCTTTCTGTCTGTGACACTATTGTTGGCTCACCTGACAAAAGCAATATATCTATCATCGAAAAGCACAGTAATTAAACATCAAACCACTTAGAGAAAAATGGAAAGTGTTTGTTTGTGGCCTATATCCTGGTCCAAGGTGAGAAAGGCAATGACTTAGAAATATTTACATAACATTAAGGCTTAATTTCAATTTTTGTAGTTTTCGATCGACTGAGCTGGTCTAAATGAAAAGGATCTATTATATTATAGTGTCTTTCCCCTCCATCCCCACCTATAATCTCACAATTTCCATTGTTACCCCCAAATCACAAAGAGCCCATATCAAATACCAATGATCAAAATATCACTAAGTGCAATTTTTTGCACATCTATCTTTTATAAATGGCAGACATCTAGGCATACCACCAGTTACCCTAAGTTACAGAGTGCGTCTGAATTAAAATGTGGCTTAACAGCTTGAATTGTGATGCATGTATTTTTCTATATATCTACAGTTTGTTGAATAAAATATTAGCTACTGTAGTTTGGTGATTTTTCTAAGATTAATTTGTTGTACCCAGAAATAATCAGTTCATGGAAAAGTCATGGCAAAGCATTAGGAAAACTCTTCATTGCCAGTGCATACATCACAAGTTCTTACGCAAAACTTGCACTTGTTCAATTACCTTCATTTGAGTCACATTATAGGCATGATGAAAAACATTGTGGTAAAAGCTGGCTCTACGATGGTATCAAATCTTTTCTTGCCCCTGTGATATTTTTTGGTTTGTGCTGTGATAACTGATCAAACATGTATTTTAAGATTCCTTTTTTCTTTTTTATATATCGCATAATCGTGACTTTTTGCTTACTCTGAAATGTAAATCTTTTCTCTTTATATTACCTTTTTACAAGTTGATTTTTGCCAAATTTTTAAAAGATCAATAAATGTTCGGATTTTGGCTTTTCATTTTTAGGCATTGTAAATCTAGTATTATTTTCTTTATAAACCCTCCATATTTTCCTATTTTTATTTTTATGACAGTTTCTGGTTATGTGTAATACATATACATTTATATTAGAAATTTGTTATCTATGCATGTGACTGTTGTTTTTTCCCAATTGCTCTTACTGTTGCTATTAAAGATCTGTCTGGTGCATTCCGTCCATACCTTTCTTCGATCAATGTTTTGTTCAGTTGCTCAACAAAGTATTTAATTCTTGACAAACCTCTCTTTTGAGTTGTGCACTTGTTTGTAGAAATAAAGAGTAGTGTGCAAATTTACAAAATGGTGTCCTTCTTCATTTCGCAGAACATACAATTATGCTTCAGCAATGTAATCAATATATATACATACATCTATATCTATCCTACTTTAAGTCAAAGGTATCCAGTGTTTGCAGAGAATATACCTTGGCCACCATCATCATTATTTTGGCTACACAGGAAAATCGCGGTTTGTTGCTTGGGTTTCGTTCACGGCCCCTCACAACACGATAAGGTTTTAAAAGAGGCTAGTCCTTCCTCTTCTTTACTTCCTTTCCGATTGAGTGGAAAAATTTGAAGAAATCCCAGCAAACCTTGCAGGATTTGAACCAGGGACCTCAGCCTTTATTGTAGGCAGGCACCTTATTGCTCAGCCACCTTCAGCCCTCATTGTGCGTGTGAGTGTTGACTCAATTGTCACTATTTTTTAGGGATGGGCAGGGGTGGTTGGGGTTTTGAAATGAATGAGGAGAGAGCACTGGTTCGAATCCTGGAAAAGACATTCTCGTACTTAGGGTAAGCTTAAACAGCCAAAAAGCTGGTACCTCTGTAAAAAAAAAAAGCAATTACGAACTAACAAATTCTACCTAGGTTGAAAGAAAATTTTCCAGATGGCAACCATAACAAGTTCTGAACACTGAAACCAAAGATTCCTTGTCTGAAGCTACTATACAGTGTTACAAGGAGTGCTAAACCAATGGGACAAAACAAAAAGTTCCATTGACGAAATTTATGATGGCACAGACACTATCATTTTCCACTCAAGCATGGGCACATTCGGCAACAAAAGATTCTGAACTTTGGAGTCAGAGACAGCAGTTCATCCATTAAGCATGAAAGATGTGTATGATATTGATTGCTTGACTCACACTATATGTTGTGTGGATCTACAGAAAATTTCAAGTGTACAAACATTTTCACAACATGTGAACAAATATTTCGAGTTCATATTCCATTATTTATTCACAAAATAGTCATGACGTGTAAAATTCTTTCATATCACATGATAACAACAACTATCTGTTTCCATTTGCTGATTGCACTTGTTCAATCCCTTGCTTCAAGGTGGCGTCGGACAGGACAAACTCTTTGGCTGTGGCAGCAGAATCAGACGTTTCCGGGTCTGAAACAAACATCATAATATGTCTATAGTAAGTCTTGAATTGAAAAGTAACTCCACCAAAACAAGTATAAAAGTGATATAATGATAATATAGATGTGACAGAAAGACACATTTACTAATTGATAAAACAGATGCCACTCATAGAAAATTTCATCATGTAGCAGATCTCAAACTCTAATATGAAAAGATATTTCCTACTGAGCAAAATCTACTATACTGCCATTTTTTTCATTATCATTGAAAAGGTAGCATAAAGACTGCAAAATGATTTAAGATTTATAGCTCACAATTTCCAACTTGCAGACTTGCCAACCTTTTCAAAATCCAGTCATGCACGCCCAACATTCTTACTGATTATGTAAGAGTAACAACAAATGAATCATATCAAGAAAGGCTGGTTTTGGTGTCGTGCAAAATAACAGACTAGAATGAAAACAAACAAGGGAAACATGTTAAATGTCTGACATCCTTGGAAACAACTTCAAGTCAAAGTGACGGAGTCTTAGGTTTTAAAAGTTCATCAAATCCAAAGATGTGAACAGCCCTCCCAGATTTCTGATTCCCAAGTTAGGGAAAACACCAGGATGGAGGAAGCAGATTAGGACAATAGCATAACATAGAAAGAAGCAGAAGGAGCAGACCACACCCAGGTCTTGCAAACCACCCACTGAACTATTTCAACTTAGAATCGGTGAACATGAAAAAGACCAGACTGTATAAAAAAGAGCGTTGAACAAGAATTGATGGACATGAAAAGACCAGACTGTATAAAAAGAGAGCTGAACAAGAATCGATGAACATGAAAAAGACCAGACTGTATAAAAAGAGCTTTGAACAAGAATCAATGAACATGAAAAAGACCAGACCGTATAAAAAGAGAGTTGAGGAAGAATCAATGAACATGAAAAAGACCAGACTATTATGATAAAAAGAGATTTGAACACACGGAGCCCCGTACTTTGTGACATCTCAGACAGGGCAGTCCAGGCTGACTGCAGCAGTTCTGTGTTTTGCTGAAGGCATCTCACAAGCTTCTCTTTCAAAGCCCACGTCAAATGTTGTTTCTCGGGACCGCTGTCGTAGTCTCTGCTGTGGATGTGAACCAGAAGGGAAGCCACGACTTGTGCAGCAAGAACCATGAACTGCGCACTGGGTTGTTCTGGGACACATTTGCCACACAAGAGACTCATATACGCCAGGAGGCTGTACAATGTCAAAATGTGCATCTTGGATCTGCCAGCCTAGTGAAAAAGAAAAACATTTTTTGAAATTCTACACTGTAAGGTCATATCAGCGTCAATAAAAAACAACTGGAAAATAGTAAGATGTAGAAAGAAGGCAAAAGAGCAGACCACATCAGAGCACCCGTCAACTGCCCCCTCCTATCTGTGATCATAAAAATTTAGGAAATGTTGAAATAAAGCATACAAACTCTATTAGTATATATGATGAGTAAAAATTTACTGAGAAGGCATGTCAGAAACAGAAAAATATAATTACAGAATGAACCCTAGTTTCTTGGCGTATAATGGCTCACATGATTTGAATCGCTTATAGAGATAAAAATAATAAAACCTCTAATTTTGGATTTTCAGTTGCTACTACAATTACCAGTATCCAAGAAATTCTAGAAGCCCGTTAAAAAATTATGAAGCAAATTAGCAGAGAAGGAGATTCTTGCAGAATGCAAGCTTACTCAACAGCTGTAAGTCAAATACAAGCCAGGCATGTGCATTTGGGTCAAAAGCCAACTATCTCATTACAGGTGACAGTCAATTTAAGTTACAAGATACTTACAAATGTTTTCACCCACAGTTGTGTGACACTGTCCATTAGAGAAAATGATTCCTTGTAGCCTTCTTCAGGGCAGGGTGGCATGTAAAAGCTCTGGAGGTTCCTTGCTGCCAGCTGAAAGTAAATAAGGATTCTATACACATTGAATAAGGATTTATGATTATTATGTCTATAAATCGAAGGAACTTGACCAAAAGGATATTTTTCCAAAACACTTGAGATGTAAATTAAATGACGTTTCTTAATGAGAGGTTTCTTAAAAGTCTCATATGGAGAAATGGCTTGTAAACTACATGTATTAAACCAAACATAGGCAAATGAACAACTCTTTTCAATCAGACATTTCCATTTTCATGGTACACAAAGACAATGAAACCTGAGACAACTAGTGGGTGTTAAACTGAGCATTCAATACATAGACATATGAAATGGCTTGGGCAGTTTGTTCGAAGCCATCTATATCACGTTACCAGCTTCCTTGGCTGTTTTAGCCTGATGACTTGGGCATGAAATGAGAATGAGGCCACAACAAGAGGCTTCAAACACAGACATAAAGAGGTTTAATGGATTTAAAGTACGGGGGAGACCAAGAGAAAGATCAGTCAATATTGCCAGAGAGACACCCCAAAGGGAAAACTTCGATCCAAAACGCAGCACACCTGTCCTACATCCAATGATTACATCTCCCCTTGAAATACAGCACAAGATATAAAGTAAAAAAAAGTAAAAGCAAGAAACTACAAAATATATACAGCACTTCAGTATCAAAGTGACAATACACTGCTTACTTGGAAGATGATTTCAAGGCTTTGGTAAAACCATAAAACCAAGAGAAGTACTTGATGACAATGTACAAATAACAATGTCTCTTGATAAGTAATGATACTCAGCCAAGTGATGGAAGTTTAAAGAGCAAATCTAACCTGTGAAATTTCCACATGTCGTTCCCATTGCTCTTGTTCCACACTGAAGTCAAATTCCCACAGTTTGACTGTCTCAGATCCATCAGCACAAACAGGACTACACTCATCCAGCACTTCCTTCAGCATTCCTGGTTGTCATTTTGAAAAGCAATACAAATTATGTCAAGGTCTGATTTATCATATATCATATATATTATCCAAAAAATATACAGGTGTAGTAGTATCACGAATGAAAGTCAACTGCATGCTAAAACAATTTATTTTTTTTCAAATTCTGACATGGGAGGTTACTGATAGCATAGAAATACTGTCTAAGTTCACTAGAACTTTAAATGTCTTGGTAAAAAAAAATTCCAAAGCAGGCTCTGTGGTTTAATAGTTTGGCTCTTTCCTTGCAAACCAGATGCAAATAGTTCTAGTTTAAACTTTAACAGCTGCACTTGTGAGAATAATCAGAACATACACAAAGTTGAAAAAAATATCCTCTCAGCATGACATAATGGCAGCTTGGACTGGACACAAATTGTAAAATCTCAAGTCAGAAAATACCCAAGCCCATAAACTTATAAAATTGCTGCCTTTCTTTTCAACAATTAAAAATTTTAGTTTAATATTAACGTTACAACCCTCTCCACCCTCCTTCTCCTGAAACTCACCTATTTGAAGTGACAACATGAAACTGAGGTACTCGGAGAGGTGTGACTGCTGCGTCTGTGTCATCTTGTTGAAGTCCACCTGGTCAGTGAGGGGCACCAGACAACTGGAAGGAGGTCAAAGGAAGAGAAAGAATGAGTCAGTAAATTCAGTGGTGCCTAGCTGCAATCAACTTATAAGACAATAACAATTGTGGTAAAGAGAGACATAGAAAATCCAATGCAAAAAAACTGTAAACAAGTATTTTTCCCTGAGGAGGAAATTTCACACCTTTTGCAGTCCTGAACAATGCCTCTACAAAACTCAAGAAATAGCCTGCTCAGCTTATGACAGTTGGTCTGCCATGTTTTTTCAGGACGATGAAAAATATTTGTCCTGGTTGTGAAAATACCCACCCATGAATATAAACAACCTCTGCACACTAAATCCTGTTGTAAATTGGATCTTCGACACAATGTCTCGACTCAATTTCTGTAACACTAGATGAAAATGTGACACTGACTTTAAAATGTATTCAATCCAAGAAAGATCTCAGCCCAAGAGTTCCCAAACACACACACAAAAATATCACATACTGAATGTTCCAGAACAAGCTCTGTATCACATGGCTGACCAGACTGGATGACTTCCGCCTCGGCAGCACTGGTTTCTCTGGTGGATGACGCAAGGCTTGCAAGATTTGCTTGTAATGCTGCTTTGAGAAAGGAGTTCCCAGAGACATGATGGCAAAGAGTTGTTGAATCACAGGCTCACTTCCATATGCCAGTATTCCCTTCTCTGTTTCTGAAATACGACATTCTCATTAAAATCTAAAAATAGATTGGAAAAAATAAGATACAACATTAATCCATGTATAAACAATGACAAACAATATGAAAATTGAAACAAAGGTAGAGATAATATCAACAGTAAAAGATCATCATTTCAATCTCTCTAGTTTTCTTTCTGACTTTCCCACTCTCCCTTCCTCTCTCCCTCTCATTAACTCTCTCTCTCACACACAAAAATACATATTGCATCTTATATTGACAGTGGTTACAGCCAAAGAGAAAATGTGATTTCAAATTTCAACGTTTCTTTCATCTGTATCACGTGGTACTAGTCATTGATAGAAACTGAACATCTTTCAAGTTTACTGAGTACTTATACTTTGTTCTAAAACCATTTAAGAGTCAGTGAAAGAAAAGTGTGCAAAAATTTCTAAAGTGAGTATGCAAAGTCTTTTTTAAAATCTATTGGGGTGCAAAAATCTGAAAAACTGACATTAAAAGGAAAAGGCTAACCTAGAAATTGTGGCAACATTTGAAGCAATTTCTCTGCGAATTTTGCACACTTTTGAGCTTTGGCTCTTTTCATGAGGTGAAGAATGTCCAGTGCCCAGTCGTTGTCTCCTTTCTTTGTGATCACATTGAACAAAAGCTGTGGCAACTTTGAGCAAAATGCTGTGACCAGATGTGACTTGGACAAGGTTCTGAAAATGAGATGTAACATAATTTTGGTAATAAAAATACAAAGATTAATTATTTTTTCTTAATGCAAGTAGTAAGTGTCTAAAGGAAAAAAACATATTATGGTCTTATTCAAAATATTTCTTTTCAAATCTCAAACAGGCTTCCAAAGCAACAAAAAGGAAACAGAAATTGTATGGGTAACTTTAAATAACGTTGCAGACAGATCCCTACGTGGCATGATCACACTTTAAGTCAAAACTAATCCAACAGATACATTGCAAGCATCCGTTTCTACAATAAAGAAGTGCAGTAGAAACGGCAACAAAGATCTGAATAAAGATTTAGGGCAATGAAGACGCATGTGATGAACACATTCAATTTTCAACGAGGTACAAAAGAAGCTTTAGGGGCAAATTTAACCTAAAGCACACTACAGCCTAGCATGTGTGTAAAACAAAGATATTGACTTACCCTTGCTGAGTTTCCTCACTTTGACCACTCCACTGTTTGCACATGTCCTCAAACACATTGTACATCATCTTCTTTTGAGCTGCCTTTACAGAGCAAGAACTGAAGTAGTCAAGAGCCGCTTTGTATGAAGGAAGAAATGTTTCTGTGGAGGGAAAATAATTTTTTTTTAATGCGGCTCCAGATCTTTGCTTTAGCTGAACGGTGAATCATTATATACAAGGAATGATCTTAAAAAAAAAAAAAAGACTAAAAAGAACTCATCTGTACTTTAATTCATTTCATTCTACAGTTATTTCTTTCAACAACAATTTTCTAAAAAAACAGAGAGCTGTCATTTGAATCAAAGCAGCGACAAACATAAAATCAAATTAATGTTCATTGTTTCATCGAATCACAGGAGGAATGAATTTGAAATGGGACACCCATTGTTTCTTCTAAAAAAAAAAAAAACATTTACCAGAATATATCTTTTGTATAAAAAGCTAAATTTCAGAAGCATAGCTTGAAACCTCATGTTCCCAAAAGGTGAACAGACCATCAAAATAAATAAGATTCCATTCCATTTTAGAATTTAGGCAAGCTTTCTTCTTGTGACACTGAAACATTTCAAGCTATCAAACTTTTATTGTCAGAAGCAGCAAGACTCACCAACTGCAGAAGGGGTCATAATAATGTTTTTCAAACATCTTGCAATCATACAGCAATGTTCCCCGCTGGGGTTTTTCTTCAAGCTGTCTTGCATGAACTTCTGAAGTCTTGCACACCATTTTTTGCCCAGGTTATATGAAGGACAAGTGAAAAAACTTGTCATGATGTCACAAAGTCCAAGGTTCAGCTCATCCATTGAAATCTGAAACATGTAGAAAAAGTTCATAATTAATTGTTTTTAGAATTGATATAAAACAAAGCTGATACTGCAAAGCAACAGTCAAGGCATTGAGCAACAGAAATGTTCCTTGGTATTTCCCATATCTATGATCATTCCAGAGTTGCAACTTGCAACACAAAGATCCAGTGAAAGAAACCTCTTGGTGTATTATAATCAGTCATTGGAATTGTGACACTCTCAGCAACACAAACTAAACCACAAAAACTTTTAATTTTGAAATGGAATGCCCAGTCTCTATGTTGAGTATACATCTTTACAAATAAGAATCCCATTTGCAGCACAGTATAACTACAACCCTTAATCCTTTTCCCTCTCCCTCTTTCTCCCCACTCTCTTCTCTCTCTCTCTCTGTCTTTGTTTCCCTATGTCTATCTCTTAACTTCCCTTTTAAATGACTTACATCAAAATCACACACCACATGAGTATCTTCGCAAACACACACATGCATGCATACACAAACACTTCCCTCTGCGTACTACTTCCCTATCTCCTTCCATCTCTCCCTTCCTCCCCTCTTCTTACTTTCTCACCACCCCCCCCCCTCCTCCCCCAACAGCTATCCCATCTTACCTTTCTCTCCCTCTTTCTTCCAGCTCCCCCTTTTCTCCCTGTGTTTCTCTACCTTTCTTTTGGATTAATTACACTCGAACACATATACTTACATCCCTCAAACAGACAAGATTTTTCCTTGTCTGTGGATGAACACCCATGTACACCTGGGTGAAGTAAGGGAAATTTATGTTAAGTGTGTTTCCCAAGGACAGAATGTCAGGCCCAAGCTGGGGTTCAAACCTGCAACCTCATGATTACCAGTCCATAGCCTATCTACAAGGCTACAGATGCCACAATATGTTATCTATGGACATCAGAAAATTAAAACATCTCTATATGAGACAAGACAAATGTTTCATACAAAGATTTACCGGAGTCGTTTCAGTCTCAGAGCCTGCTTGCTTCCTCTTCCTTTTCTTGCCACTCACAGCCTGAACTTGCACAGAGTAGGGGAAACTGCTCATGAACAGTTTTTCAAATTCAGCTGCATGGCTTCTCACAAGGACATCTGCAGGAACCTATGGAAATACATGTATATGTCATGAGGTCACAGGAAATAGTAAATGAAAAGAAGTAAGGGTTGTACATCCTAAATTTGTACAAAATATAACTAAATTTAGAAAAAACTTCCTTTTAGAGACAGTCTTTATGTTTCAACAAATAACAATAAATTAGTAATAAGTCTTGTTCCAAACGTATGGAGATTATGAGTACAGGAGTAACTGCTAATAGCCCAGTCTTTGATTAAAGCTGAGATATTTCTGTAAAATCATATTTCTTAACAGAATGTACCAAGTGCATTCATAAACTAGTAACAAATCACTGCCCAAAACAAAATACAACAGTCAGGGGCAATAGTGCACTTAAAAAGTACAATGGTTGGTGGTGTGAAGGGTAGGTTTTCGTCCATCAAACAGAGGATGGGAGTTTGATCCCCACAATGGATAAATGTCTCCATCTCACTGCTAGCCAGCCTCTAAAATGACTCTACAGTGTTTCAAGGGGAGACCAAACATCAAACCACTCCTATATAGAGTCGATTCATTTATTAGTAAGTCTGTGAGGGATGAACGTGGACGCTTCATACCACTTACCAGAGTGTCCAAGTCACTGTTTTGACCCTTTGTTCTAAGCCTCCTAGCACCACACAAGGTGAAGGCCAGCTGAATGATGTTCACAACAAGTGACATGACTTCTGCTGCATCTCTTGGTAGGACTCCACCTGAGGAAACAAAATGTATTGCAATACGAGCTTTTCAAATTACCTTACAGAGAAAAAGTTAGGAAACTAGGTTTGGCAACAAATGTCATGCCAAAAGACATTATTATTGTAACTGAAAGTGAAAGAGTATTCACATTCAAATTGTAAACTTTATATTTTGAAAGTGAATGCTGCAGCTAGATATATATTTTTAATTAGGGTGTTTTTACCGGATACTTGGAATAGTAAATCAATTTAGAAGTCAATATGGTGAAAAACATAAAAGACTGGATACAAAGTTAAAGGAAAATGTTAACTTTTTGTCATGATGGTGTCTCATTTCCAACAATATAGAGAAATCATATGAAAAGTAGACCTCACTTTGAGAATGATTCTATTTTGATGTGAAAGTAGTTCCTACCTGAATGGGCCTGTGAGTCCTGACTAGCTCTTGCTTCTTTCCAGCATTGCAAGAGGACAGTGATGGAGCGGGTGACAAAGTACCTCAGGGTGGTGGGCTCTGTCAGGTAGCTGCTCAACTCATGACTGAAAATGTATTGTGTACATTAAGTTTAAATTTGCACTGTACGTGTGGGCCAACATCATAAATGGTTTATCATTAGAATCTTTCTGCTGGGATGCGTCTCTCTCAGCCCAGGTTGGACCTGACAGGCAGGGTTGAAGTAGGCCATCTCTTAAACGACCTTATAGTGTTCGTAGGATGTAAAACCAAAAACCAAACCTAAAAAGACCCATTTGATATCATATCAAGATCATATATAAAATCATAGTGGGTCACCAGCAGAATTCCAACCCTGGACCTCCATATTCTATAGCAGCCGCTTTATTGCTTTGTTAAGGATGGTTCCAACCTCTTTCTGAAAGCAGTCTCCGTCATGCTGGAGAAATGGAGTAAATGTTTTTTCCAGTGGAGCTGTTATTGATTAACATAGAATATGAAAACTTGAAAATATCTGTACTTAACAGATAATACACTCTATGTTGGACCTTCTTAGAGTCTCTTTTACAGAAAATTATCCTTAAATTACCCAAAAATAAACACAATAAACTCTTTCAACTTCGGTAAACCTAAAAAATTTGCTCTGCAAGATACTAAACTATTACATCCAACAATCAGATTCATAGTCTGTAACAAAGATACAGGGGTCATTTGTGATCACATAGGCAAGTGCACACTGTACTACTGTAGTTACGGTTCAATTAGTTTACATGCTTAAACAGTATACACACAGAATGTAAAAGGCACATCCATATTTGTACATATTTACCAAGAACCAGCAAAGAGCATCTTAAACTTGAAGCGTGTTTGCGGAGACAGAATCATTGAGTCTTGATGAGTATTTTCCCCGTCATGATCTTCGCCTATGCTCCAGATTTGCCTTTGCTCCATGCCACTGACATCTGACGTTTCTGCACCTGGCCCAGTCTTGGCATTCACTGCAATCTGAAATTTAAAAGAAATGTGTAATTCCCATGCAATAAGTTCCAGTTAGTAAGCATAATAAATACATCACATTATGATTAGTCTTTTTCCTACAGTCCAGGTATTACGTTGGTTGTAGGACTCAAACAGGCGAAATAATTGATTCAAAGTGAAGTATCAAAATTCAGTAGGTAAAGCTGTAATACGACTTAGTTCTAATATCTTTACTGAAAGCTGCATTTCAGTGTGATAACAGCACATCAAATCATTCAAAAAGAAGAGAACAGCAGTCCCATTTACTGAATATATTATCAAAAGTTTCTAAACACTAACATTCAGTATTTACGAACAATATCCCATGTATATGCTACAGGAAAAGAATCAATCTATGTCAATGAGGTGAACTCCAAAAGTGTTTGAATTAAATTTAGACATGGGACTCAATTTGCTGAGAACAGAAAAATATCCTTTTTCAAGGACCATATTGGAAATGTTCATGGCTAAAATCCCATCAAGTTGAAGCTTTGCAGCACTCAATCTACATCATTTTTAACCGTGCACATGCTGTGCTATAATAGTTATCCCCTTTTAAACTCAATGATTTCAGTTTGATTTGGCATTTACAGTGCATTTTTCTGCGACAATTTTAAAATAAACAGGCATGCAAAATTCCCAGTGCATTAAAACCTAGCCAGAAATCATTGATGTTTTGCTAAGATGTTGGCGCAAACAGAAGTCTGAATTATGACAACTAAAATGATGCTTATACATTGTAATCATAATTGATTTACTGCTTTTTATATGAAATTAAACTTCTTTCATGTGAGCAATGATATAAGAAAAGAAAATATAAGATCAACTTTATTATCCAGACAGGGAACTTTTCATAGTCACTTCCATCTACCAACTGATGCTGCAACATATTGACTGCAGAACATACAATATTTCCTTATAACACTAAGCTAGTGACTACAGTCTGTTCCACAAATTCTTTGTCACATACCTGAAAAAGTCGTTTTATCCTGACAAGCACCCTAGACCGGAACTTCATGACTGGGAGCTTGCTGTCAGGGTTGAGGCTGAGCCGCTGTGTGGTAGTGTCTGCTCGAGCGCCGATGGAAATCGGAGCGGATATGAAGCCAAGAAGGTTATTGAGCAGGTCTCCAGTCTGTTCTATCAGCAAGTTTGGGAGACAGTCTAGCAGGACATCAAAGACAAGCAGGGCATCAAGTTTGATGTCCTCATGAATGTGGTTCAAGCCACAGCAGAGGTAAGTGTGAATATGCAGCATGGGAAATCCCTTGGGAGGTCGGCCGCGACCAGATGATATTCTGTTTATTATCACCTGAAACAAACAATGAGCCAAACTTATGGAAGACCCAAAAAACTAAACTAACCACCACATACACATTCATTGATTTTGGCCATAGAAAATTACAAAAACCCATCCAGAAATGACCCATTGCGTTGCACATAAAATTGGTTTTGACTCAATATATATATCATATTCCTTGGAGCATGAACAATGTACAGTCCAACCTGCCTTTACGGAAACCTCTCTAAAACGGAAACCTCTCTTAACGGAATCTTCCCGCTCCC
>JAUKPP010048397.1:0-16832 GCA_032273245.1 Phyllaplysia taylori | reverse complement strand
CCCCCCCCCCCTCTCTCTCTCTCTCTCTCTCTCTCTCTCTCTCTCTCTCTCTCTCTCCCTCTCTCTCTCTCTCTCTCCTTCTCTCTCTCCTTCTCTCACTTTCTGCCTGCCTCTGTCATTTTGTCTGTCTCTCTTTCTCTCTGCGTCTCTCTCTGCGTCTCTCTCTCTCTCTCTATCTCAATATTGAGCTTTCTTTATCACATAAAGTTAAAATGTTATATATGATACCAATCCAAATGTAATGCCCTTTAGAGTGTATCCATTTTCTACATCATTTTCCCTATTTGCCGTACAGGACACAAAGAGAAAGTGTATACATGTAATTACTTTTGCTCGTGAAAATGATATACAAGCCTGTATATGAAGCACTATTAGAATTTGTTGGTGCTTGCGTGCGTTCGTCAGTCTGTCGTGCGGGTATCAGTCCATCTGTCATGTGTATGTGTGTCAGTCGTGCGTGTATGTGTGTGTGACAGAGGGGAGGGGGGATAGAGAAGGATGGGCTGGGATTGCCGAAATTTGAGTACGGAACACTTGACATCAATAACAACGAAATTTGAAAATATAATACTCGTGTGTTCATGAAGGCCTACATCAAATTTATATATATTGACCCAATAGGCCTCTATCTGAGTATGATTTGAGCAAGAAAAAGAAGAAGGAACTGTAGAGATGTATTATCATGTCATTGCGTTAACAGCAAAGTTTGACATTGCAGAAACAATGCTAGTGAAGGACTGCTACCACTAGGCCTACTTTGTTTTTATGTACATGTATAAATATAGGCCTACCGTTACTGTTCGTGTAGGTTTGTACACGTTGCAAGGTGCAAAAATACCCCTGAACCCATACGGCAAATATAACGACAACTTAATCTCTTAAGTTATGTTTCCATATTTCACATGATGATATTATGTTCAGCCAATGCTTAAATCTGTCCACTGGACCAAACGAGACAAGATAGACAATCATTTTTCCTGTAAAGTTAAATTCTACACGGCATATAAAGACTATTCTTCTAGCAAAGTAAAATTTTATAAAGCGTATGAAGGCTACACACAAAGCAAAAGCAATACAAAGTATTTCATATGTTGCCGTGAAAATTTAAGACATTCCATGTAAATAAAGGGTGTTTCCTTTTTTTGTCAGCCATTTAAATTCGTAGGCAATTAGAGTAGCTCATGGCTGATTCCCTACAGAAACATTCTATCAACTTTTATAAAACTTACACCACAGACCAGCGTTATTATTATTTCAAAAGTAAACAAATACTACTTGTTGTTTTCAAATTAACTTCCAGGACTACAATTTTTTTCAAGCCAAAACTAAATTCAATTTAAAAGAATGTACCGTATGCATGTTTCAGTGTTTGTCCCCTGGCCTGGGGAAAAACAATTTGTGATGCCATCTTTCCATTGTCAAAACATACAAGTGCTATTGCTAGTCATTGATACCAATATATTCTTCTAATTTTATATGAATATACTAAAAGTAGTAAAAGAATAGCTTTGAACTAAAACCGTGCGGCAAATGTTTTGGTAACTTCATTACTGATTGTAACATTTTTCCTATTTTACACAATAAATTGTATTATGAGTGCTAACTGTTTGCTTGTAGGACGATCTCTGGAGTAATGGTTAGGCTCTTCGTATATCATACAGAAGACTGTACGCGTCAATTTAAAAGATGACCACTTCGACCCTGCTTGTCAGACCCAATCGATGGGTGAGAGTGAAAGGGACACAACACCCTAGCAGAAACATGAAGATGCTTGTCCAGTGTGGGGATCAAACTCCCACCCTCTGCGTGATAGAGGGAAGAGCCTAACCATCACGCACAGACGCCAGTCTCCTCAGACTTGATGTGCTCAAAACTGAATGCATTGTATGCACGTAGATATTATGATATATGCTTCATTTGAAACAATTAGGCCTATATGCGTTGCTGAGAGCATGTGAGGAGTAAGCGCAGCTTTTTTTTTCTTTTTTTTATGTCTATGGCATTGGCAGACAGAGTGCTGGATTTAAACAAAAATGAGTAAGAAAAAAATAAACACAGGTAAAAAAGATTAGAGTGGACAAAATGAGAAAAGAAGTAGAAGCAAGGAAGGTGGAATAGTGATATGAAACAATGAAGAGCACTTATTTCCTTAACTGGGTTATGTCCACTCTTGGAACTTCTGAGATACTGACCAGAAACTGTTATGGAGCAAATAGGTTTTTAAAGCTTTTCTCCTTAAAAAAAAAAAGGGAGCGGGGGAATTAAAGAGATCTTAAAAATGATATGTTGACCCAATGAAGATCTTATAATGGCAAACTACATCGCATAAAAAAAAGCTCGGTTTTCATTTTTTAAAAAGACATAGAGCCAAGTTTTAAATGCTAAACGCTTTTCAATTTTTATTTGAGTTTAATGAGATTCATCATGATAAGTCAGCCTCACAGCAGGAGAAAAACCCTTTCCTTATCATGCATGGTTTAATATAAAATATGAATGTACATGTACTATGAAATGTAATTTATATATTTTCTCCTATGTCAAAAGCATTTTTAACATGATTGCATACATCGATTAAAAGTTTTAGATCTCTCTATCGTTTTGACTGTTGCAGTGTTGCCATAATATAGAGTCAGCTTGATATCTTAAGAATAAAAACCATTAGCTATCAAAGAATATGTATTTTGACCACTTTTATTGTAAACACTGTCATAAAATTTTAATGATTGCAGCATGATGTATCATGTATCTGAATTTGTGTGTGATAGGCAGAGAACATAGCCATTACACAACAGGTATGGTAACCCCTTATTTAAGCATGCTCCTGGTTTCAAACATGTCTTCACGCATTGCAGGGTGACAACTTAAGTATTTTAACTTGATTTTTCCAACTTTACGTGAGAGGCAAAACACTGATTTTCTACTATATTAATCAAGATAAGACAGTATGGAATTTGACCACTGTCAAGTTTTTATAAATCATCGGAAGATGCAAAAAGGTCATTTTCCCCAAAAATCAAGTTATGCTAGTTGAGCTGTCACTCCGATTTTTTTTTTATTACCAGTTTTATGTCCCCCTGCAACACTTCAAGGTCATTTAAGAGACAAGCTACCTCAACCCACCCTGTCAGGGTCAACCCGAGCTGAGAGGGGGGAAAAAAACAGGAAAAAAATAACAGTTTGTCCATGCCCGGGATCGAACTCGGGTCTTCCACATGACAGGCAAATAACCTAACCATTACACCACCGCACCGATTCTGCCACCTCGACGCATATCAATCTGAAAGACAGTAGATCACAGAACGCAAACAATAACAACCACTGTTTACCTAATTCTCTTCTCCACAAATATCATTGCTATGACTGCTATTATATAAATTCCAACTCCAATAGGCAAATTGATGAGGCATGAGAAAAGATCTGTGACTTCTCCTGAGCTCATTATTTACCTTAGTTTTACTGCTGAGAAGGTTCCATACTTTCCATACCGTTTGTGCAAAATCATTCCAAGACATGATGTAGAAGTATGTTGTATTGTAACGAATCTGAACTTATGAACCAAAAGCATCAAGTCTGGGATTCTACCACATTATCTACAATATCATCGACAAATACATGAACACACAAACTACTCCATCAGCATCTGTTTCATAATGGTTAGGATTTCCACCTGTCACACAGAGAAAGAAAGTTCAATCCCCACCTTGGACCAACATCTCCATCTCTCTGCAGGATGTTGTGTTCCCCTCAGTCCAGATTGGCCCTGACTGGTAGGGTCGAAGAAGCCTGCCTTGAAAAGAACCTTGCCATACAGTGTTCTATGGGACGCAAAACCAAAACCAAACCAAACCAATTTACTCCTTGTACCAATATAACTCATGTGAAGGATTTGACAGTGTTGGCCCACAATGTTAATGAAGCATTGATATACATGTACCTACATCTAGGCTGCCTGAGAGGTATAAGGAAGCCTAGACCTACATCTATCTGTTCCTGTCATCTCGTCATTTACTTTCATGGATGTACATAAGTACACAGTCATAATTAAGTACCATTGGAAGAGAACACAAATTCGGAACTAATTTTCTCTATGGAGAAATGGCAATAAAAGTAGAGTTCTTGGTTTGGGTTTTGGTTTAGTTTTTAGTGCTACATCCCTTGCAACCCTGTTAGACATTTAAGAGACGGGCTACTTCAACACTGCCTATCAGCGCAAACCCAGGCTGAGAGAGACGAATCCCAACAGAAAGAAGCAGATAGTCGTCCCCAGCAGAGATCTTGTGAATTAGACCTAAGGAACTAAGCTCAGCACATTATATTCCATAGCTGAGGTTTCAAACCTTAAATAGGACATGTAAGGCCAGAAACAAATCTATAGTCTGCTCGGCCTCAAGGCAAGAAAAATGTCAGTTCTACAGCTGATCGAGAACTGCAATGGGAGCCAACCCAAAGGTTTTTAACTATGTGAACAATAAAACATTATTAAATTGAATGAGCCAAAATTATGAGGAGAAATATTTTAATAGAGCAAAATTTCAAATTCTTTAAATAGTACTTGGTCAAACTAAAGCACATATATAAAATATGGTACCATAGAGTGAAGCAAAGTACAGTCAATCCGTCAAAATTTACGGCATACAAGCCACGCTTCTTTCAAACACGCTTTCGTTATGTGATGAGGATTTTATGTATTTCATGTATAATAATAAAATAATATATTGATCAGGTCCATGTACACGCACGCTCCATAAAAATGCACTTTCACAAGCACTTCTGAGCACTATGCATTTAGGAGGAGACTTCTGTACATTGTGGGTTCTTAAAACTTTGGTTTTAAAATGTCTGTTGTACAAAAGTCAAGCAAGAGTTAAGATTCTTGATACACCTTCATCAATTTCTTGGCACATTTTAATTTGTCAGACTTAGAAGTTTCACATCAAATATCGCCAATGTGCACAGGGTTCATTTCATGAAATAACGACAGAGCATCAAAAAGTGGATAAAATGTTCACCATGAAGATTTGATTTATCAAAGCTGATTCTAATCAAAACGATCAAATATCGGTTATTTTTTGCTATGATGGTTAATAAGAAGTTACAGGAATAAGAATACATTTATTTGTATCTTTATTTCCAAATTCATAATATATATTATTCCATTACAAACTTGAAGAAAAATTATACCATACATAGTGATCTAAGCTGTCAAAAAGAGAACAAAAATGACAAATTATGATAAATTCTCAACAAGTCTATAAAGATCAAACCATCAAGACTGTGAACCCTAAGCCAAGAGAACACTAGCTGATCAAGTCCATCCCACAAAAGACAGAGAATAGCCAAGGTCTAGGGCCTAGCATTTACTCACTTACAATTTACACTTTAATAACATACTCATTTTTGCTAAACAATCAACACTCTAAGTCTAACTGTGCCAAAGATTTTTTTAAAAACCCAGAAAAACAAAGACAAGTAAACAATGTTTAATTATTTGTTTTGATATGGCTTTACACCCATCAAACAAAGAACAGTCAATCCTGGGGTATAACCTTCAATTTAAATGTCAATATCAAAGAGTAGCAAACAATTTAAATTCAGTAATTGATCCGTTACTGGTTTTTCGACTGGCTGGTTTTGGTTTAACGCCGCTTGCAACACTGTAAGGTCATTTAAAGAGTGGGACCTCCAAATTTTCCATCCATCTTTGACAGGATGGGGTACTGGTTTTATACAATTGCAATCTTACGGGTCTGTTAAAGGAGTCTGACTTCCAAACACATTGTTTATCTTCCCAAGAAAAGGAGTGGAGCTAGGGACAAAAAAAACTATCCTTAAAATTCACCACAATGGTTCAAAACCAGATTTTTTTCACCTTAAGGCAAGTTCTTCATTCCCTAGCCCTAAATTTGAATATGTCACAACCTGGGTTCAACCCATAGCACCTACTCCAACTGAGTTCAATGTGATTCTCAAGTTTAAAGACAAAGTTTCAAAAAGCCAAAAGTCCAACATCTACTCTTTGTCCAAATCTACAAGATCTCCAACAGCAACTTCTTCCTCCTATCCCTACCACAGACAATGTGTTATACTGCAGCAAAGAACAACTAATAAAAACCTCCGCCTTCTTTACCACATTACCATGGCCCTGAGCCAAAGGGCATATACTCAAAGGCTATCAGAAAACAATAACAGCAATAATGAATTAACCAAACACACTTGGTAGAAAATGTTCTGTACTCCAATTAACTCTTTAAGCCTTTGGCTGGGCTCCACAGACAAAAAAATGTATTAAATCAATGACACAAACGCACAACTCTTACTCTAACTGCCCTAGTTCAGTGTGTGCTTGCCACATTATCACTGAGGCCACTGTTTCTGCGCTACAGACTGCGAGTCTCAGGTAGGTTGCCATAAATCCCCAAATTCAGGTCTTAGGGAGAAGATTTCCGACATCTACCCTGAAATATTACGTTCATGGGTTGAAAGAGTTTAGCTGATAAATAAGCTGGGGTTATGATTATGACCACTAAGCTTGATGCAGTAAAGACAACCCAATTGCCTAAATCATAGATTCTGTGTCTAACCATTCATGGATGGTAAATTAAACCAAATACTTTTTTAACTTGTGAATCATTAAATGAAAGAAACTTCTGCCTCCCCAGGTCCAAATCAACACAAATAATGTTTGCACAACTTAAGATTGCCTTTGAATGGAATGTGAAAAAGGAGTGCTAAAAAATAATTTAAACAAAAATTAAGTTTCAAACAATTAACGCAGCAGGTGCACAAATCTGGCAAAGTGTACTCCAGCCATGGGTTTCTCATAATCAGGAGAATCGGTCACTCCTCGCTGCTGGTTGAAGTCTGAGCATTTGCTGCTGTAGTCACTTTCTCAAGCTCTGAGAGATAGGATTTACGAAGAGACTTGAGATACATCCTTAATGCATCCTCGTCCATGCGGGAGTTCCTGGCAACTTGTATAAGCTTGGTGGCCAAGTTGAAGTCAGCGTGATGTCTCTGGGCACTCACATCTTTTTGACGGGTTTTCTGAAAAGATATGATAATTAAGATAAGAAAGATAAGATGAGGCAAGGTGAGGTGAGGTGAGGAGAGTGAGATAGATGATGTGAGATAGATGATGTGAGATAGATGATGTGAGGTGATGTGAAGTGAGGTGAGTTGAGGTGAGGTGAGGTCAGTGAGATGAGATGAGATGAGTTGAGTTAAGGTGAGATGAGACAAAGTTTATAATTCTTGAGGGAAATCTGAGAGGCAAGCTGACAAAATAAGAAAGTTCCCTCAATCTGCGAAATCAGAGAAATTCAATACGGGGATAAAAATACACCATTCCCAACTACAATTATTTTCTTCAAGTTAAACATTCCTACAACTTGCATATTTTTTACTGTGTATTAAGGAGTTTGGCAGATTCATGTCAAGAAATTTTCTAATTGATTTCCCAACACTGTATGTGACATCTACAATTCACTTACAGACATAGATGTCACCCATTTCACTTATCAGAACATTTCGTTTGGTTTCTAGCTTTAGATCCATTGCAGCACTGCAGGGTCATTTAAGAGACTTGACCCTGCCTGTCAGAGCTAACCTGGGCTAAAAGGAACAGATCCCAGTGAAGAGATCCAGATATCATACCCACACACAAATTGAACTCAGGTTCTCTGCATGATAGGCAGAGAGCCTAATCATTACACTAAAGGTATCGGTCTTACCAGAAAACTGGCTGGGTTGTGCAATTCCGATAGGACAGAGGTCCGAGCTATGAAAGTTCTTTTTTTAAATAGGCACTACACTACTAGGCCATATGCCTTTTTTATCAAATCAGACCTACCTGTCTCCTTTGCTCAATACTAGAAGCAATCTTTCTGGCATCTTCAATCACACTGGTGGGGATGGTGGACATTGACGCAAGCTGGAGACCTGGGAAGTCAGAAAACCTATGCTATCGTAAAAGGCATAAAATTCAAAACAAAATATGTCATATGTGGTTGGATCTAGGCACTAGTGGTTGGTCAAGCACACATACACAAAACCATGAAAAAAAGAAAAAATCCTATAGGTGACATCCGCAATTCAACCCCAGGATCTTCAGATGCTCAGGCAAGTTCTGAACAGTCATCCACTGTGAAAGAAGAGGGATTGAAGTCTAGAGTTCACACTATTTTGTAGATGGAATTGAAGTTTCTTTGTTTCCATCTGCTGTGTGAGATATTCAGGGAGGCCACTGGCATTTTGTCAAATTCACTGAAAATTTGCTTTGGTTTTTGGTTTAACGCCCCATGCAACTCTGTAAGGTCATTTACGAGGCAGGACCTCCGAATTTTACATCCATCTCCGATAGGACGGGGGTCGGAGCCATTAAAACTCCGAAAAAATCCCGGGGATCCTACCCGGATTCGAACTAATTTGCCAAAAAAAAGATAATTCATGGACACAGCTTCTATGGAGATCAGCAGAAAACAAATAGAGCGAAAAATAAATGACCTGAAACAGATTTCAGTGGAAATAATGGAAATAAATGGGAAAGTGGGTGGGGGAAGCAAGCTATCAATATTGTACTTTATATTTGAAAATGGATTTCTGAGAAAACTACAGAAATAACAGGGATTTATGAAAAAACAGCATGCTTGGATATTGTTCTGTTTGCACTATTTTGTATCTAAACAGAATGTTAAGAGCAACTATGCCTGAAGCTCACAAATATCGATTACCATAATGAGTTTCTGGAGTGACCCCTCTGGAGAGGACATGAGTGTATGAAATCTTTTCACATTTAGCCTCTGCGTTGAATGTTCTTTGAACTTCAAAGTAGTACCTGGGGAAGGAAAAATGTCAAAATGAAATTATTGAAAATCAAAAGCATTTACCAGTTAAAAGAGTGTTTTTAATTTGTTCTTTTTTCAAGCTAAGATAGAAAATCATTGGTCTAATTAAATATTAAGTGACATTCTAATTTGCTGATTCTAAAATGGGTGTAGTGAATAAAGGGAGTGTTAATTGTATTAGTGATGTTACTTTTTTTTGCCCCACACATGAATTGTAAAAATTTGCTGTGAGTGCATTTCTAAAGAACACAATGTAAGCCATACAATAAATGCTCCCAAGCTAACACATTATATTGAAAATGTACATTCCGAGAAAGAGATTGACTGTAAATAAAATTCTTTTTTATCTCTCATGAGCAAAGAATCATGTCCTATTCTTGCCAAATAACTTTGTCCAAGATGGCAAATCTCTAATGTTTATGCAAGTCGTACAATACACTGGCATCAAGAGATATATAATTTGCCCTTATGTCTTATGCTATTTTGAGTAGGTCTTGAGGTATCTGATACCATTTAGCTGTCACATATTTCTTTTATCATTGATGTAATTCTGCTCAGAGGTACCAAAATCACAAACATTTCACCAGTCATTTGTTAAAAAAAAAAAGTTTGTAATGTAGAAACCTTTCTAAAAAACTCAAATGGGTAATAGTTTTCTAATATGCAATGAGATTTTGTCAAACAAAAAGTCATGAATTTATACAAGTTTTCACTTTTCCCCCTTCAAAGTCAAAGCAACATAAACAGCTTTGCCATATATACTATAACAACAGGCACATACAAGTTTTCATTTTGGAGCCTCTATCAATACAGCTCAAAACTAACCCAAATATGAAATTAACTTGGGCAAATGACCAGGCATGATTTTCTATGCACTCTCAATATATTTTCTACACATGGCAACTTACTCAGACACATTTGGGTGGTTTCTGTTCAAGTCCGTGAGCTGCCTAAAGTGAGTCACAAAAAATGTGAAAGCCTGTGCAGAAAACAGAAATGTAATTTCAAGGGAAATAAGACAGAACATACGAATATAAATGGACAAGAGAAAAATATGCAAACACAGAGAGTGTGGAAATGGAGTAAAAAGTCACTCTCATTATATTGACTATGATCATAGGATCTTGATGAACAAAGTAATTGAAATAGAAGTAATAGATCTTAGCTAGTTCAAGGTATTCATTATGTGTTTTCAGGAGTAAGGGTAGACTTAGTAACTTTTTACATAGGTTAAAGGCTTAAATAATGTAATTGTCAGCTTCATTCAAAACAGACCTTTTTCTTTAAAAGACACTCTGAAATCGCCCAGCAAATACCAACACCTTCCTCAGCACTGGTCCCTAGAATAAAAGAAAAAAAAAGGCAGACAAAGTTATAGAGCACAATAGCTGTAATAAAAATAAAGAAACAAGAAATGACACTTTTATACAAAGTCAGTAAGCAGCCACAGTGAAAAGTATTGAAAATGTATGTTGGAAAAAGTAACAATGTTGCTCAATTTGGTTTGGTCTAGGTTTACACCCCCTGTGATGCTATTGAGCCATTTTAGAGATGGGCTACTGCAACATTGCCAGTCAGGGTCAACCCAGGCTGAGAAGGAAACGGCATCCCATCAGAGAGGCATGTGTGCTCGTACAGCCTGGGTATCAAACTCCAATCCTCTGCGTTATAAGCACAGATGTGGGTACAATGTTGTTAAGTTCAAGGTTATTCACAAGCTGTTTGATACATCTATGACACATTTCAGTTATTTACTTTGTTTTTGTCTTAATTTATCACGCCTTGCAATACTTTTCAGAGATATGCGTCACAACAAATATTAAAGCCATCCACCTTCAAGGGGACAGGATTTGATCATAAATCGTCTGTGGAGGTGCGGGGCCACCACCAGGGGAGGCAAAGAATGGCACCATCTGCTTTGATGCATAACATGATATTGTACAAGGCAGCTAAGATGCATCATAACTGAAGCCACTTTTCTCAGATTAAACAATAAGAGTAGCATGAAAAATTAGCTTATTATGTAATAGTGTCAACAAGTTAAGAGTCCCTGAGAAAAGTAGACGGTACATGGCAAAAAAATAATTTTAAAGGGCAAATGACATTTGAACCTGTGATGAAATGGTGAGGCTCTTCTTCTTCTATCCCATAGAGAATATTTCTTTGAGGCACATGAGGAAGTTTTTAATTGGAAAGTAGTGTCCTTCTCATCGCGGGTTGGCCCTGGCAGGCAAGGTTGAAGCAGCCCACCTACTATCTGACCTACAGTGTTGCAGGGGGCATAAAACCAAAACCAACAAGCGGACAACTAACACTACATTTATAAGTCAGAAATACCTCTGCCGAGCTCATCTATGATCACAAGGGAATTGTCTGTCACATTTTGTAAAATGTAGTTTGTCTCTTTCATCTGTGAGAAAGACAAGAGGAATTATAAACATGAAAGTTATTTCATTGACAAATGATGCCTGCAAGTTATTTTCCCATTATCTTTTAAAATATTTAAAGTACACATCGCTTTGTAAAATGTTGCTTTTCTCTTTTGTCCAGGTGAAAGACAAGAGGAATGATATAAACATTAATTTTCTGAAATTGGAAAGTACACTTATTTTATTGTTTACACAAACAACTAATAAACTTATTCTTTACGTTTACTATAGGGCTTATTGCTATTCTTTACAATGAACAGTGAAAATATTTATGAAAAATGTTTACATTTGATTTTTTTCATCAATTAACCCTGTACACAGCTTGCTAAATGAGAAATGTGTACAAAATTTGATCTGACATTGGCATAATAAAAAGTAATCACATACTTATGAAGTTTACCTCCAACGTAAATGTAGAAGAGTTTGACTCAATGTCATCATCTGAGCAGATGCGACTGAAGATTTGGTCAGAAATCCTGAAGGAAGCAAACTGTGCAGGCACAAAGGATCCGATCTGAGCCATGATTTGCAACATGGCAACTTGTCTCAAGTATGTTGATTTGCCACCCTGAATAGGTTTTGGTGAAAAGAGGGGTTCATAATAAAAGAAAACAACATGAGACAAATACTCACTGGTTTGGGAAATGGTACAATTTCAGAAATAATTTTGAATAAAACACTGGAAGAGTCAATAATTTCAAGAGTTCTCCTTCATATAAACAAAAAACAGAAATATCTGAGAGATGACGAGTTCATGAAAATGGCTGAGTAAAAGACCCAATGTTTCGAGTGATAACTATCAATTCACTTCATAAATCACGAGTTACTCGCATGACTAAAAACTATGACTGATCTTTTCACTGGAGGAAAGACAATGACAAACTTTTCATAAAACTGTTTCTTTAACTTTAATCATATGCCCCTGATACCATATTTACTGTACAGGATTTTTCCATGAACAGTGGACAAATATAAAGACTAAATATCACTGATTTGTACACTATTCAAGTTGGAAATATTTTCTCAGGTGGAAGTTGATAGTAGCCAATTAATTCTTTTCTATACATGTTTAGACCTAACTGCATACCATGTTGGGTCCTGTGAGAATGATGAAATTACTGTGCTCGGCTGCGTACTGCGGAAGGAAATTATCGAAGGAGTTCATTCATCGCCAAAATGAAAGCAAATTTCATAAGCAAAAGTATGCCTACCTAAAAAAATATCAATTATCACAAAACTTACTGTGGTCTATCTACTAATCTAGGTGGATATCACAAAAAGAAGAGAGCAGGTACTATAGCTTTACATTTCAATAATACTGGAATAAATCCCATGAAAAGGTACAAGTGCATACATTCTTGACAAAAAGAGCTGTTACATGTTGGAAAAAAACAAATCAACATCAAAGACAAAAGGAAAGGAAAAGACATTCTATATGAGAGAGAGAGACACAGACAGACAGACAGAGAAAGAGGTTTTGGCTGTTTGGTTACCAGTTTTAAGTCCCCTGCAACACTGCAAGGTCATGTATGAGACGACTTCTTCGACCCTGCCTGTAAGAGCCCACCCAGGCTGAGAGGGAACCTCTCCCCTCCCCCCCCTAAAAAAACCCAGATAGTCCGCGACCAGGATTAAACTTAGGTCTTCCGCATGACAGGCAAAGAGCCTAACTATTACACCACAGTGCCAGTCAGAGAGAGAGGGAGAGGAGATGGAGGGAGAGAGAGAGAAAGAGAGAGAGGAGAGAGAGAGAGAGAGAGAGAGAGAGAGAGAGAGAGAGAATAAAAGGGGAGCACATAGAATAATCAACTGCTTATGTACGTTTTTATGAGTGAGATGTGCATCATTAGTGTTGTGTATCTTTATAAATTATTGTAAAGTGTACATTTCCAAGTCTGTGCAATGTCTTTGTCATGTTGATTGGTAAACCCCCCCAAATTTCCTTCATGCATCAATATCTTATCTTGACTCAGAAGTAGAACAAAAAACAAAAAAACTAAACTGACTTCTTTTAATGCAGGTTTCAAAGAAGGTAAAAATTTGGAAAGATCTCAAAAGACAAATGATGTACATGATTCTAAAATTATAACTTCTCTGTAAGTGTAGTTCAAAGAAAAAACTTTTGAAGAGACTCTAGAAGATTCTACAGTTCTTTTTGCTTAAAAAGGCCATCTCTCACTGTGTCATTGGGCACCACCGAGTCACAGCTGACTTTCTGTAGGATTGGGTGGTAGCCTTGCTTGACGGCCATGGTGTCCGTGAACTCTGGCCGAACTGAATGGCAGACACAGAGAAAAAAGAAAGTGAGGATTCATAATTGTTTGGTTGAGTTTAGTTTTGGTTTCACGCCCTTTGTAATACTGTTAAGTCATTTGATGTAATGGTTAGACTCTTCGCCTGTTATGCCGAAGACCCGAGTTCGATTTGGGGGGTTTTCTCCTGGGATTTTTTCCCTCTCAGCCCGGGATGGCCTTGACAGGCAGGGTCTAAGTAGGCCCTCTCTTGAATGACCTTACAGTTCCAGGCGCTTCAGATCAATAACGCAATCAATAATCGTTCTCATGAAAATTCCGACGCTGTGGTGTAATGGTTAGGCTCTTCGCCTGTTATGCGGAAGACCCAGGTTCGATCCTGAGCACGGACGATCTGGGTTTTGTTCTGCTGTGATTTTTTCCCTCTCAGCCTGGGTTGGCCCTGACAGGCATGGTTGAAGTAGCCCGCCTCTTAAATGACCTTACAGTGTTGCAGGGGACATAAAACTGGTAACCAAATCAAATGGGATGCTTTGACTAAAGCCTGTCATGCCAACCTGGGCTGAGAGGAACTCAAGATCCCAGCGGAGGTAAGGAGACATTTGTCAAACATGGGAATTGATCTCCAGTCCTGTGTGTGATAGAGGAAGAACCTAACCATCATGTCATAGACGTCAGTTCAATATTTATAATACAGAATTGGAGGAAAGGGGAGAAGAAGAAGGTGAGGATTAATAACAGTGATAGATTTTAAACATCGTAAAGGTCAAAATTGTGAGGAGGATCTATAGTGGACAACAACAGATCTAATCAGCCAGCTGCTGTTTACTAGACATTTTCAGCTCGGACATTGATCTGAATGCTGGAGGATGACTGATCATGACCATGCCAAGTTGTCTTCATTCACACAACCAGTTTACACCAGATCCTCTGAATCTTCTGGCCAGACAAGATTTCCAATGAAGAGCTTTTACGGAAATGTAGACAAGAAGACATGACCAGCATTATAACAAGAAGTGGAAGGAGATGGATTGGGCATGTATTGAGGAGGGAATCGGAATCTATTGTTTAGACTGCCTTGCACTGGACACCTAAAGGACGTCGCAAGGGGAGCAGACCTAAGATGACCTGGCAACGCACAGTAGAGTCTGAGATGAGGTCCTGTAATCAATCATGGGGGACGTTGACTAAGATGGCCCAAGACAGACAGAGCTGGAGGTCCTTTGTTGCTGCCCTAAGCGCCAGACGGCATGAAGAGTAGTAAGTTCGGCTTGAACACATACCTTATAAACAATATTATCATAATAGAAGAAAAAAAAGATCATGTGACAAAAGTGTGTGTTTGAGCACAGCGTGCCTTTGTATAGATGGAGAGCACTGTACTGATAGGAGCATTACAACAGTTAACCAAATAAACGAGCAAACTCACTGTATGAGGAGATGGTAGCGGCGTGAGCGAGAGAGAGCAGCATGTCCACCATGGCCACAATGTCAGAGAGCTCATACAGGCAACTCACATGGCCTTGGACGTTGGCCAGGAGCTCTGTCGTCACACTGGTCAATAGGGGAGAGAGAATAGGGTGGCGTGTTGAGGGGGGGGGGAGAATTTCAAAACTAATTGTACATTATTTCTTTAAAAGACTTTTACACAGAGGAGCGGTGAAAGTGTGAGAGAATGGTTTATATGAGGCAGGAGGGGTGAGAGAATGAGAAGGGGGGGGGGGGGGAGGATTTCAAAACTAAATATATATTACTTTTCAAATTACTATAACAGACAGAATAGGGTCCAGTGATCAAAACAAAAGAATGAAAAAAATGTGATTGCCAAAATTTGATTTGTGTGGATTTCTAATGACCATGACAATTTAAGTCATGCAAAGCAAATATGATAAATAGTTTGTTGACAGAATGAATTTCAAGAAGCAGTACAAAAGGTGAAATATATAATCTTTGATACAAGCTTTCATAGACTACTGACTATAAATGAGACATCTTTTATATCAAACTTTGCACACTTAAAAACACAGAATGTAAGAATCTCTGCTCAGTATAATCAAACTCAATTAGCCTATCTGAAAACATGTATATCATAAATAAAGCTGCATAACACTACATGCCACCGAGAAAAATGAAAAGGCACCTCATAATAAAATCACAAGCACACCTTGTGAAATGTCATGGTCCTTAATTTATGGTCTTATCTTTAGGAAACAATCTGCTCAATTCCCTTCCTAGTGCTTTTCATACTTACAAATTTCCCATCATGTATATCTGATCAAGAGCACTCTTTATCCTCTCTGAAATTATACAGACAAAGCAGGAACACAATAAACTTTGAGTTTTCTGTGATTTTTCCAAGCTATAGTTGATCTATTCAGACTTGTATGTTTATACAAGTCGTACAATACACTGGCATCAAGAGATATAGTTCATTTGCTCTTTTGTCTTATACTATTTTGAGTAGATCTTGAGGTATCTGATACCATTTAGCAGGAACACAATAAACTTTGAGTTTTCCATGATTTTTCAAAGCTCTAGTTGATCGATTCAGACTTGTATACAAAGTTAAAGTAAATTATTTTCATATACTCAGTATCTCTTAACAAGAGTGATCGTGCTCTGATTATTACAGAATAAATCAAATACAGTAAGTACTTCCAACACTTTACTCAAGATAGAGAGCCAACATCATATTTCATTTGATGTCTTTTCTTTGTTAGATGTTCTAACAGTTGTTTTTTAAAGTTCATATGCTGAAAAAAATAGCATGTTTTTTCTTGCCTTGTTTTCTTTATTCTTGAGTTATGTAAGTTTTCTAGACATTGAGAGCATTCTATTTCCAAACAAGAAGCAGCAGATAAACTGTTATCAGTTTAGTCTACATACGAAAATACATTATTGTGTTCAAAAGGACAAAATACTACAATGTTGGCAGTCAGCACACGTCTAAGTTATTCTTAAAAGGAGGTACATACCATTCAGCTGGAGCTGTGTAAAAAAAAGAAAGATGAGAGGGAGAGGAGTGTGTCAGGGTAAAAGGTGAAAAAATATCCCTTTGGCAATTCCATATAAATTATCATTTTCTTGTCCTAAATACACTGCGGCACCGAAAAAAACATGACAAAATAAAACCCACAATACAGATCATTCCTCTCTGCACAGTAGTATCTACCTGATAGAATTGGAAGGACCGGGGTCATTTTTTTCATAGATTTCTTTTTATTAAATGCTAGAAATTCCTACATGCAGCAGACAGGTGTCTCTATCTTCCTGTATCTTAAGAGGTAGACAAAAGTAAAGTAAAGGAA
>JAUKPP010048286.1:0-11530 GCA_032273245.1 Phyllaplysia taylori | reverse complement strand
CCCCCCCCCCCCCCCCCCCCCCAAGTGAGAGAGTGTCCTTGTAATGGAGGAGAGGTTGTTACAGTAGCACTTGAGTTGCATCATTTCGCTCATGATCTTGAATAGACTGAGTTTATATATATATATATAACAGTTCAGGTATACGCTATTCAGTCAACATCATTCCTCCCTTAGGTCTAGCTTTCCCAAGTTGTAGAAAATCCTTTTGTATTTATAATGTTCATCTTCAGTGATCTCGTTCTGTCTTCATATTTTGAAGGAGATCATAACTGGTCCTCAATATTGAGACTGATACCATGTTGTCTTTTCTACATTACTTCTGCCCATATGGAGGGAACTATTCGGTATCCTACATTCTGATTCTAACATGCCCTACACCTGTTTTTAATTGCTCTTTATCAACATATCATGCAAAGGTTTTTGTACCAACACACACAGGCCTGATTTAAATATTTGCATTTTATTCTATGGCGTGCAGGACCAGTGGTCAAGTCTTTTCATTGGGGAAAACGTCGACCTGAAGGAGATACAACCTTGTGGCAGGTAAGGGGAAACAAGGCAAAAACAATTTATCTCCACTGTCATGGGTGCTCTGTAAATTCTCTGATTGTCCGGGTAGTATAGATTTTGAAACATCCATATTCATTATTATCTGTTCTTGAAATGTGCATACAAAAAAATTATAATTATGGGAAGATTCTTCTCGAGCGCTTCCTCCCCACACAAACTATGTCCCACCCAATTCTTGGTGATAGTAGGGGAGCTCTTCTATCATCAGATAACTGGGAATGAAGTTATTTGTTTATAGAGACACCAGTTCCTTTGGCCGTTTTAGCCTCGGGTAGCACTGATAGCTCAGTTGATTGCTTTTGAAGCAGGCGATCCTCGTTTGAGTCTCATTAGGGACACTTTAATCTGGAAGGTTGCCCCAGGAGCTTCATATCGGAGCGTAATGTTTAACTGATGATTTCTCCGCCCGAATAACTTTACAGTATTGCAAGAGACTTTCAACCAATACCAAAACCAAACCTTGCAGCTACTTGTTCTATTGCAGAATTATTGTTGGCGATGGTAATATCTGACTGTGGTAATGATGGTTAGACCTGTTTTCATTCGGTTATGAAGGTCTTCATTTGAAATGTAGATATTCTTCCAGTTGTCGTCATATTCCGCAATTTCTCAAGTACATTCAAACCTGTCTAAGACGACCACTCAATATCTTGAAGAAAGTGGTTGTTTTAGACAGGTGGTCCTCTTAGAGAGGGATAATGTATAGAAGAAATGTCATTTGAGGTTCGATGGAAAGTGGTCGTTTGTGCTGGTCTTGAACAGGTGGTCGCTTAAGCAGGTTCAACTGTATCTGAATGTACAGACAGGAGCCCAGCTATCACCACCTGGCAATCAAACAGTAGATGAAAGGAAAGAGGAAGAGACAGCAGTAGGCCTAGCACCTCAACCATTTACCACTTAGACTTAAGTTATACATCATGTGTGTAAGCAGGGCATCAACAGCATCTTCTGCTTCACTCAGATTCTCTGTATTGGGCCAGTATTGAGATGAGCAAAGTAATAACAATGGCTTCAGAACTTGCAAGACAGAGAAATTATTACCGTACTAATGATAGCATTATGGTTTATACCACCCATATTTTCTCCTGGCAAATCAGGCTTTATTAAACGCTTTATAGTCTATTCTTATCAAGGTAGATTGCAACGTTCTGGCTGCCATTGTAAAGGCATTATAACGCTACTAAACAGGCAAGATCTTTCATTGCGTGTAATATAGGCACATCAGAATGAGGATTACTAATTAATACTATGTCTATTTTGTCATTATATATTCTGCTTTTACTTACACCTCTTTCACTTTATAATAATAATAATGTGGATCATTTCTACAGAGCCCACTCCCGCGAGTATACAACTCTAGGCGCTTAATTCTCTCAAATTCAGTAATAAAGAACATGAATGGTACATTGATTGTTTTACAGGTGCCTCTTGACCACAGTCGATCCGTCAAAATATGAGAGACGAGGTGACGGGGAACCTCTCAAGACCCTGAAAACGTGAGTTTGAATTTGTGGGGAACATAATTTTAACTCATGAATCAAAATGAACATCTTTTTTACATAGTGGCGTTGGTAGGAATGTCAATGGATGATGTGTTTATATTTTTTCCTCATGTTTGTATTTTTCAATATATTTCATTGATGCATGCATGCATATTCATGTATGTACATGCCACTGACCAAATTTTCCTACGGGGAGTAATAAAAGTCTTCATTTTCAATTTTCATTTCCATGCAGCTCCCTACACATGCAATAACTGCAGATCATTGCACTGGATAAATGCATGCTGTCTCTTTAGTTTAGTTACAAAGCTAAATAAAACACCACACTCAACCAAAGTGCACCGATAAACATACTTTAATGAGAAAAAATCACTTTCTCTCAGGTTCCGTGTGTTTCCGGAGTTTCACAAGACGGCTCCAGCGTTCGGTATATATTTTGGAGCTCGCACTGAGGGTACAATCAAGGTGGGAGATCCGGTTTATGCTGTCAAAAAATGATCCTAACTGTCCTTGATGTCAAGTTCTCAATACAGAATGATATTCTTGTTACATTGTTTCTGTCCAGAAAATGGTGCCCCTTTAACTGCATTTACTGTATTCTTTTTTAAGATTTTGTTTTTATTTAAGTATCGATAGGCAGATTATTTTGTTCCAATTGTCAGGAGATAGGCATTACATCTCAACAGTAAGACAGAGGAGCTTGATTTTTTATTTAAAAAGCTTCTTTATATGGGACTTAAACTCATGTTATTTTGCACAATGATCGAAGAGCTTAACATTTCATCTTTGAATCTGTGTATAATTTTGATAAAAAAAGAACTTTTACAATTGAGTTACAGGAATTCCAAGGAAACAAGAAAATTTTGTTTGCCACCTCCTCAGAGCTATTGAGAAGACATGAAAATGACGTATGTTGAAAACAATGTGTATTTTTTCAAACCTTCCAATGGAAAAAATCAGGGAAAATAAGAGAATGAGTGTACAGCTTCGTATTTTTTTAATTAATGAAATTGTAGTGATGTGAACAGGAAAATTAATAATTTGTATCGGTGGAAATATCAAAAGTTTAGAGAACTAGGAGAGGAGGGGTGAGGGGAGGGAAGGAAGGACAGGAGGTGTGTGTGTGGGGGGGGGGGGGGGAGGCTGAGGCAGCACAGCTTAAAAGAGAAAAACTGCCAAAAACTGTTTTCCTTTCATCAAATTATCCACGCCATAACTCAAAGCATTTTGATATTCCACGTACAGACTATCCATCAGGCCAATACAGTTATTTATTTTTTACCTCATGATATTAAAATGATGGAGTCGTATTGTCTCTTTTTGATTTTGTTATAATGGCTATCAGGTTGCCTCTAAGAATGATTCCCTCCTTTTGTTATTAATACATCCATTACCTCTTTGGTATGTGCACTTTAGCCTACTCACAGACACTGTATTCTTATAGACGGTTCACTGGCCCAAAAAAGTGTCCCCGTAAACTTAGAGCGACACCTAGTGCTTACCGTGGGAAATGGAAATTCGTGTTTCTATTTTTCCATACTTTGACGCTATTTTTGTCCTGTGCTACCCTATAAAAAAGACGGGAAGTTCTCTTTTGCTATGAAAGACTCTACCCTTCTTGGGCTACGAGGAAAGCCATTTCGGGAGAACTTTAATAAAATATTGGGAGAGCATGATGTTGGAAATAAACACAAGGGGGATTTCATTTTATTCTGATAAAGTTGAAGAAAAAGTTACAATAGTTTTTATTGAAATAATAAATGATTTGACACTATTTACCCGGCTTTAATTTACTATACACAAAGAGTCAGAAGTGCTGTGCCCCACCACCATCATCAGATGTTGCTGCTTACGGGAAAGAACACTTTTTTATAGTAGGTAAAGAGAAGAGTGAATAGTCTGTATGGTACAGTATTTGTGGCCCACTGCCATTTATATTTTTGTAGCAGAGATAGCCGGGCTTGGTTACTTTGATACAACAAAACATTTTACACAGATTTGATCATTTACATCATATTGTGTATTACTTTTTAAAGTTGGTGATGTTAAAGATCAATGTATTTTGATATTTTGTATGCGCATGGCATTTTGTAAGATATACATGTATAGCCAAGTGGCTGACACACTGACCTCATGAATAAACAGAATTTTGTTATCATATATGTTTGATTTTGTGCTTAATAATAGGTAATTGTTGGGCTTGAAATGCATTTCTTGTCTGCTGTTGATCATACTTTTAGCCTCATTTTATTATGGTACAAATATCTTATACTGCAGTCGAAATCTGATTAAACACCTGATACTAAGGTATTTTTTCAAATCCCCATTATGTTTTTCTCTATATATATATCCCATTGGATATCTGTCACAACAATAAGTAATTTTCTGGGTGATAAAAAGACTATTCAAAGTTAAGGTGTAAATCTGTCCATTTTATCAAAAGTAATCCTGGAAAAACTTATTAATTTTTGTGTTGGACGGACGAGAGTTGCTTATTGGTTTTGTTTGGTTTTACACCCCTTGCAGCACTGTGAAGTAAACGTAGAGATGGGCTACTCCGACCCAACCTGGGCTGAGAGTTGAGAGGGTCACAACATCCCAACAGAGAAGGAGATGCTCGTCTAACATGGGGATCGAACTCCTGTCCTCTGTGTGATAGGTGAAAAGCTGAGCCCTTACACCACAGGTGCTGCAATTTCTACATCTCTGTCAAGTATGATTCATGAGATGACTGGATCAGAACCCACAATACCCGGTACCCAAGATGGACACTCTAACCACAAGGCCACTGAAAGAGTCATAATTCCTAGAAGTTGAAGTGATTGGAATGTTGCTCACTGTTCTCAACCGGCGCTGTGGTGTAATTCTTAGGCTCTTCGTCTCATGCGGAAGACCCCGGTTTCATCCCAGATCACAGACGATCTGGGGGTTTTTCTGCTGGGATTTTTCCCTCTCAGCCCGAGTTGACCCTGACAGGTAGGGTCGAAGTAGCCCATCTCTTAAATGAACGTACAGTGTTGCAGGGGATGTAAAACTGGTAACCAAACCAATCACTGTTCTCTTGACTACCAGATGGTTCAGAGAAAAGGTTTCCATATGTGACCCAATTCTTCTGATGTCTTAAGCAAAAGGGATAAATATGCCAAATAAGGTCAAACTACAATGGGAAAATGTTTTTGCCCAGGTCTGGCAAACTGAACTCAACAAGGGCCAGAGTAACGACCACATACATGTAGCTCCAAGAAGAGATGGGAAGACGGAAAACATTTTAGAGTGTATGTTTTTCCCCCTCTCTCCTCAACATTTCCCTCATTGACACATTCATCGGGAGCATCTACTCCTGAGCGGTTAAGCGCTAGTCTGCGAATTGCAAATGAGCTCCTGAGTTGGACTCCTGCGATGTTCACTGGGATTTTTTTCAGTTTACATGACTCTACCTCGGTCTAATTGGAGATGGGTGTAAAATTCAGAGGTCCCGCCCTTAAATGACCATATAGCATGCTGCAAGGGGCGTTAAAAAACAACAAACACATTCATTTTTTTTCTTTAAGATTACGGACTAATACTTAATACGAGAATAACGGATTGTTTTGGTTGGTTTGGTTACCAGTATCATGTCATGTCCCTTGCAACACTATAAAGTCATTTAAGAAATGGGCTATTTTGACCCTGCCTGTCAGAGCCAACTTGAGAGTTGGTAGGTTATGGTTAACCGCCCATTGCAATGCTATAGCTGGGGCAAAAAGGAGGCAAGATCTCCGATTTCCGTCTATCTCCAGAAGAACAGGGGATCAAGAAAGTATTACTTTCACACCAATATCTACATGTATCTGTTCAAATTTCTACAGAGGAAAATTACTACACAAGGCTACCGCTGATTGATGTAATCGATAAAAGATGATGACAGTAGAACATGAGGGCGTCACTGGCAGAGTTGCAGAGTGCTCATTCTGGAACTTGGAGGGCCCAGGTTCAATAATCCCAGTCGTGACCACAGATTTTGGCAGTTTTCATGGCTTGGCCAATGCACCTGCACAGACAGATGAGCATGAAATTTCTAGCTCCAGGCTGGTTAAGTCATCTGATCTGACATACAGTTTTTGTTGAGAAATTTTATGGCACTATCGACACAATTAAGTCATTTCAGAGCCAGGAAATAGAATTTAAAGGAAAACTACAAGGAAAAAGTACACTGTAGATGAGGCAAACCACATCAGAGTGCCCCTAACTAATCCTGCTCATAGATATTAGAATGTTGCAACAGGCACAATCTGAAAACAAAATAATGCAGACCTGAGAAAATCTTAAGACTCAAAACAAAGCAAGCAAACAAATTCTGATTGTTTTTTGTTTTCATTTATTGATGTAATTAAAGTAAAATTTGTTTCAAATTTAATGTATAAAAAAAAAAAGGAAATTTTTTTGCCAACACGACCAATTTCTTCAACATCCAAATTAAGTACGTGCATGTCAACAATTTGATAGCAAAATGGTCTGAGACATGAAATTTTTTTAATTCACTTCAGACATGAACATTTCTTTACTTTAAGCAATGGAATCATGAAGTAATGGAATCGGTGCGGTTAAGAAAAGATGCCAAATTTCAGTCTCCTGATTAATAGACACCTACCACCAAACTTGGTACCATGTCAAAAACAAAAACTGATAACAGTTCGATATTCGATAAGGACAGAAAGTAAGTTTTTCAAATGGTCAAGTATTATGTGTTATTGCTCAAACATCCTCAGATCTTTACAATAAGAAAGAGAGGAAAAAAGGAACCCAGTACTGAGAGAAACAGTCAAGAAGTTTTTTCTAACATAATCAATTTGAAACACTCTTGCACAAGGATGAGAAACCTTTTGGAAGGAGCTCGAAGCTCTCTTATTATCAGAAGCACCATTCTATTGTCAAATGTGGAAAAAGAATGCATAGCTGTGATGCTAACCACCCAGATTTCCAATCACTACACAACTGTGGAGGGGGAAGACAGGAACGAGGTGATTAACCGAAGGAAAGTTACAGGCCTTGCTTCAACGAGCACATTTTAACGTTTGCATGTGACAGCTTCCTGCAATTTTCTTGCAAAACTAGCCTGTGCCCTCATTAAAACTATGAGGAAAATATGGGGGTAAATTGAGAGCAGATGATATAAAAATTCAACATAAATAATCATGCATTAGGTTTTCTTTTAATAACTTGAACATAGACTCAACATGATGATGGTTCATGCAATGTCAAAGTAACATAAATTTCAGATTCCAGTTAGACAATTCAAAGAGCGTATTATCAAGATATGTTCACATTTGTACAGATGGTACAAAAATTACGATCAATGTGAAACTAGAAGGCCAAACTGAGATTGGCTTCATTTGGTTTTGATTCAACACCCCATACAACACTATTAGATTATTTACAAGGCAGGATCGAATTTTACGTCCATCTCCGATAAGACGGGAGCAAACTGAGACAAAGAGAGAAAAAATAACATTTTGTAGAGCAACCCGAGCAGCCTTAAACTTTCAAACACTGACATTGACAATAGAACAAGATGTGAGAAAAAGCGGATCAAGTCACAATTTCCAAGTCATAGGTACATGTAGTACATAAAATACTGAAAGACCATCACAACACAATTTGAAACAACAACAAAGATGTGATATGAAAGGAAAACTTTGAAAATTTTATATTGAGGTCAAGGAGAGGTGAATGAGAATTTGTGCTTGATATACATCAAATGGGATAGGATTTTGTATGATATATTTGTATACGGGCATCGTGAAATCAGGTGCTCGTCAAATTGAGGGAATTTGAGTTGTTGGTATTTTTCAAACTTGTGGGCAATTTCTACCCCTTTTTTTTTGCATGTGCCATTGTATCTTCATAACAGATTTCTTTCTAAAATTAAAACAACATTGTATACAAGTTTTAAAAAATTACTTTTTAATCGTTTTTTAAGTAATTTTGAAGGGTGTTTTCTCGCTAATCTCTCTTCATACAGAAGGGGAGTGAACATCCCAAATATTTTTACTTTAATTAAAGACAGATTTGGAATATTTTCTTTGGCAAGAATGTACTATTACTAACATGATACCTACAACTCTATTTACTTGCCTAAGAATACAACAAGCACCTGATTTCATCATCATGCCACCACACACTTGATAGACTGTGTTTCTCTCACAGAAATATAATACTGTAGTACAACAGGCAAACTGGTTTGGGTCAACAAATCAAGGTCATCACAACATTTGCAATGCCAGATAAAAACAATAATATAAGGAAATGCCAACAATATATTCCTCATATTAAAAAAAAATTGCAAAACAAAATAGTGTTAGTTTAGAAAAGGCAATCTAGAGGGATCTTATTGTACACAAATTTGAATACTGGGAAGCCATAAGCCATCCATCTCCTATATCAGGAAACCATCTGAAGTAAAGAAAATCCCTAGATTTCTGTAGAATGGAATGGCTAACAACTGACTCGTAAAAACATTCAGAAATAGAACGCCAAGGGATTCTGACTCCCTCAAGTTGTAAATTAACGAAGATACCGGTTCATTCCGCATCATGGATCCTTTTAGCCTTTAACATCAGTCCATTATTACACTACAATACAAATAGGTGTATCAATTAGACCACGGATTCTTTCAATAGAAAACATCACCTACTGAAATAAGAGTGATTCGTGTTACACTTTCAGCAGGCGATTTGTGGAAAATACGCATGTCTTTTCCGATGCGGAATGGAAAAGACTTCATCTCACACAAACACTTATTGGCATCAATGTATACCCGTTAAGACCTGACTAATGCTGACGTAATACCAACGTCTCCAGAAAAACAATCTTAAAAATAACACACATGATATAAATTCAGTGTGAGTACACATTGAAAAGGGACAACAAATACTTACATCACATATTTATGTAGGTAGAAAAAAATCCCATTATTAACTGTTCTTATATTTTCTATCTACGATACATGCTTTAGATGATATATTGATATGACAATGAAATACATGAAAAATACATCATAATTATTCGTAATAAAAATCTCCAACAACGTGAGACAATTCTAATTGCGACGAGTAACAAAATGAAGATAAAAATATACAAATATTGAGGCATGAAAAAAGATTGCCCTGTAGCTGAGAACTTTCTGGCAGTGACGGCAGTTTTTTTACGCAATATCTTGGCAGCTGGATGAACACATAAAAACTAACTCAATAAGGGGAAAAAGGCGTATCTGACCCTTTTCGACCCGCCTGGATTGTGCATGAAAGATGAAAGTATGACCTCATACGATTATGGGAAGTCCCAACGGATATTTTTCCTCTATGAAAGCCAGATTAATATCAAAGGATCAAATAATTTCCACTCTATACTTTTGCTTTGTAATGCAATGCGTTAAATAAGCGTGATCACTTAACAAACGCATTTCCCTAGCTGTTACTTCTGAACAAAACACTCATTGTAATAAAGCAGATAAATTTTCACCAATATTTACTCCGCAAAAATGAACAGCAGTAAACAGGGAGCAAAAAACAGTGTGCGTAGCAATATGTCACAGGTGACCACATGGAATATGCAATGGCAGTCTCATGGAATAGCTTTTGATGTAGAACTGTCAATGTCAACAAAACATTTATAAAGAACACAATGGTGGTGAGCATTGTTTGCTTGGAGCAAGCATATGTAACAAAGCAGAGGCAACAAAATTGGTATCAATAAATAAAAAAATGCCACAATCCAACACTATCATAGTGCGGCTATGGAATCCAAGTATCTTCTGTTTTTTTGTTTGGTTACCACTTTTATGTCCCATGCAACATTGTTAAGTCATTTATGAGACCATAAATTGGACCAGAACATGTGCTGTTAAGAACAGGTCAACAAGGCTGTTACCAGCCTCAGCACTGAAAGCCGTTGCTTAATGACAGAGCTTACAGCCTATCCTGAGATTCTTTGTCAGTGCCATTTTTCAAAACCTAACACAGAGCGGTAGTTGCAATCAAAATTATAAGGATTTTTTCTATGATGAGAGTTTTAAAAAGTGTTTTCAAAGAGACATAAACCTTCGCTCATGAAACTTTCCATACAGTCAAGAAAGCCCTTTTGAATTTATATAGAACAGGAGACTCAGCTGTTTCAAATAATGCAATGACAAAAATATTCATATACTGTCTTGGATTTCAACAGATCAAGTAAGAATGTCTTTAAAACTTTACTGACCAGTCAACAAATGAACAATGGAATGAACAGTACAGTAAAAATTTCACTGTAAGCTTTTCTCACAATAAAACAAATCCCTTTTTGTAAGAGAATTCTCTCAAATCTCCATCTACAACTATTTCTGACTTGACGTCGCAGCGATAGAGCTGGAACCTTCATCCTGGCTCTCATCGCCCTCTAACGCTTCCATGACCTGGGACAGGGGAGACAACAGAAATGTATCACATAATATATATCGTGGAGAGGCAGAACATGTCATGATGATGAAACATAAAGAATGTATAAAATTTCGTAGTGATCGTCCCTCTTCAATACATGAAGAGCAAGGAAATTTTAATTTTAAGAAACAAATTTTTAAATAAGTTTGTATGAGCTACTAGCCAAGTATGAAAACTGGATATTCTACAGAATACATGGATTTTTCAAACTATGAATTACTCCATTTTCTAGACCAGGCAAGGTAAATTAAAAAAATCTTGTCAATAGAAATATTCAACCCAAATATATTATTTTCAAGGCAACAGAAGTGTTTTATTCTGTGGCAAGTCTTAATCTATAGAATAGAAATGCTTCAGGCATTCTATGGTTTGCCTGAGCACTCCATTTACTGAGAGACGGATCACGTGGATGTGTATGAGTAAAGACACTGAGTGTATCTTGGTGGCCGCCAATCACACATAAGCTTTGTGACAGAGATATCAGCTTGCTTAGGCTGGATTTTACAATATCTCAGGAACAAAAAGAGATCTGAAGCCCCAAAAGAAAAAAACAACATACAACAATAACCCTAGTGAACCAGCTGCTAAATTATTCTTATTTCAAGTAGGAGTCCTACCACTTGGTTTGGTTTGGTTTTGGTTTAACGCCCCATGCAACACTGTAAAGTCATTTACAAGACGGGACCTCCAAATTTTATGTCCATCTCCAAGGGTCGAAGCCACGAAAACTCCGAAAAAATATCAGTGCACCTCCCCGGATTCCAACTCTGCACCTCCTCGTCTGTAGCCGGACGCACTACCAGTCGGCCATCGATGTCCCACCCTCCCCACTACTTGGCTTGTCAATCATAGAAGGCTGAAATTGATCATCTAACATGAGATTAAGGGTATCCGCGGTTACGACCAAGCACGATTTTTCAATGTTGGAGTTCAAAATATCGACCCTCCAATTATGACATTTTCTTGTAGAAAAATATGTCTGCAATCCCATCCAGGAGGCCACAC
>JAUKPP010048175.1:0-16846 GCA_032273245.1 Phyllaplysia taylori | reverse complement strand
TTACGACCTTAGTAGAGGCATTACTTTTCAGCCAACCCTCGTAGATGTAGGCCTACATGTAGTTCGTGCATATTATGGAGGCAGGTCTCCTTTCCCTTCAAGAACTAAAGTACTTTAGGTCGTAAACTTGCAGGCTACTCCACACCGGGAAAATAGCGCCTGGTTAAGCCTCCAAAGAGATTCCGTTGAATGCAAAGAATCCGACAGGCACGAAAAGGTACCACAAAAGAATATTAAACACAAAAAAAGTATTTAAAAAAAAAGACATTCAGATTCTAGATTTGACCATAAACCCTTTACCGCACAAGAAAATTGAACATACGAGTACAATTGTTTGAGTTGTTAGCTCTTGGAAGATCTCTGGTTTCAGTTTGGTTTTTAGTTTTACGTCCCTTAAAACACTGTAAGGTCATTAAAGAGAGCGGTCATTCAACTCGCACCAAGTGAAGGGTTTTGGCTATTTTATTTTTGCATCCAAAGCATTATATTACATTCATTTAGAAGCCTTATACCATGGGACATAGGCCTACATGGGGGTGCAGTGGTTGAGAGAACTGTGGCTTACAAGAATTGTCAAGCAACGCTGGATGTTGCCACTTGCGGAATGGATGATCACTGATGTGTGTCCTTGAGCAAGACACGCCAAGATCTCTGGTTTTGGTTTGGTTTTTAGTTATATATGTCCTTTGAAACACTGTAAGGTCATTAAAGAGACGGGTTATTTCAACCTTGCCTGTCAGAGCCAATCCGGGCTGAGGGGGTCAGATCCCACCAGATAGTCGCAGATGCCCGTCCCTACACAGGAATCAAACTTAGGTCTTGTGCGTGATAGACGAAAAAGCTAATCCAAGCACAACTGACGCCAGTAACTTGGCAAGGTGAATGGAAATGCAAACGTACATTGCAATGCATTCTAAATCAGTCATGGCCATTGATTTATGGGGGGGGGGGGGGGGGGTTTCTCCTTAAATGTAGGCTACAAATCAGCGCTTGAAATAATATTGCACATTAAAATGCAGCGCCACTTGTGTATTACATGTAAAAAAGCGTCTTGTCATCAGTATTTGATTCATAGTCCTCATGTTTTAAGTTTGATTAATTCCCTCTTTTCTGTATTTCTATGGGGGTTTTCCCCAAGCACGACAATACCAAATAATTCTTTCTTAAAAAACAACAACATAAAACAAGGTACAAAAACACAAACCCATGCAACAAAACAGAACATAGAGACGTATGAACACAGTGGATGTAAGGGGGTTTATTTACTTGAATAAGGCAAACATCAGGGGTCCATGACGTGAAATATAGGTTCATAATTTTGTTGACAAGGCAAAATACACGTAGTAAAATATAGAGATCTCAAAGGAAACACTTCTAACAAAAATAATATGTTAAATGTTGTACACTGCGTACTTAAACATCAAGAGCATAAAAATTGCTGAACAGGAATGTTTGACAAAAAGACTAATAGTAGTAATAAAATGGCATCTTATAGTACAGAACTTCGTTAGAATGGTTGGAATGGTTAGAAGTTGCTGAAAACACTGGCAGTTTTAATATTAAAATCACATAAACTTTAACAGTTTTTCGCACTGAAAGTACAAGGTTGTCTGTAAAACCACACATCGTATTTCAGTGTCAAAACACTGGGCAAAATGGAGATGCTGAGAGTTACAATAATCATTACTTACCCAAACAGTTGTTGCAAGAACTTTGTACTCAATTCTCAACACTACTCTGTACAAATACATGTGTTTCACAGTGCAATCCCGTTGAAACAAAAAAAAAGTATCTTGTAGCCTAGGTACGGTACAACCAGGGTCAGTATTCACAACTTATTTGTTTTGATGTGGTGTCCACCGAACCATCAAGGAAAGAAATGTTCATATTGTACAAGCATCTAAAAAATTTTGGTTTCCCCTGGTGAACAACAGATCATCTCTGTGCGATCTATAAACTCATTTTTCATGTGCTAACTCTCCATGAAATCAGGCACTCGACAAAACAAGGACAATTGAGTAATCAGCATTTTCCAAGTGTCAGGCAGTTTCTAATATGAATGCCCTTTGTGCGCTAACACCTTCTACATCTATTTAAAAACACATTTCAATGATTTCATAGTGAATTATACTATAGAACTAGAACATTGTTTAAAAGAAAAGGATGTCATTTTGAAAGCCATCAAATATTAACAGCATAGTCTTAATAATTCGCATCTAATGAAGAGCAACTCCAATTTCATCAAAATCGTATAAAAGATCAACGGAAATATTTTTAATCCTCATCAAGAGAAATGGGCAAGTTAATAAGTTCAATAATATGGTATCAATAATTCTAATAGCCCTTAAATTAAAGAGTGCCTGATTTTATTGCGACACATTGCATATCACAAGAAAGTACTTAGCAATGAGAAATATATGCTCTGTATGCATTAATCTAAGAGCTGGCCTGGGTATCCAAAGCAGTATGATTCAGGATCAGGAATCAGGGAAATCATACTTTGAAGCTCGAGTAGTATGCAATATCCCTCATGCCTTGTTGGTGGATTGACGGGTATTTGTAATGCAGTAGAAGCCGCATATCTCGACGTCTGTTAACTCAACATTCATCTTAAGTTTTTACTACATCGACATCCCTTAAATCCACTTTTTCTTTACTTGACATGATTTCGATAGTAATGGCAATATAAGAGCAAAGCTTACTGTACAACAATATTTCTCCGCTCTCACCATTTCATACATAAAAATTTGAGTTACACAGCTTGATTGGATTAGAAAATAAATGCCCAGTCATACTTAATGTACAAAAATTCAAAATATAGATCTTCTAGATCTAGTCTATCAAATAAAATTTGTTCATTACCATTTTATGGTTTTCAAGAAACATCATACATAATTGAAATTATTGTCCAATGCTATGAGATTTCTATCCAAAAGGAGGTGGGAATCCAAACAGACCCCAAACAATTTATACATAATCTTAGTTTTAGACAATGGAATCTGCTGACATTTTATCCCGTTTCAAGTGAAAAAAGTAGACTACAACATGTAAATAAAAAATTGAGAGAAAAGACGCATCATAATCGTTCGGTTTGGTTTTTGGCTTAACTTAAGGAATAAATCCCAGCAGAAAAATGTAGATCGTTTGCTCATGGGCATGGGATTGAACTTTAGTCTTCTGTATAATAGGCGAAAAGCCTAACCATTACACCATAGACGCCGGTCCATATTCATCTTTATCTAATTCACACAAAAATAGTAGGCCTATATTGTGCTTTGAGTGACGTGCAGCTTAAAATGGCAGATCATGTAGCCCAGCCTTTCAGAATCAATTTTACCTTGATAATATGGAGGTATGGGGTATAAAATATTCACACTAAACCTAGATAAACTAAGCCATATCAAATTACACACAATTTTGCACCTGTATAAAACAAGCTAAATAAATTGATTATAATCACAACCACCCACTGACGCAAACTTTAACTGCCCACCATCTTTCATGTTTCATACATGTGATTACAGCTCCAAACCAACAAAATCCGAAAAGTTTGTTGTATATATCTGATGAATTTGAACTATAACAAAGAGTTGAAATATAATTAGCCTGCAACTTTCTTTTATGGCTCGGTAAGAAAATAATAAAAATTTCTACCACGAGTTTCCTCTTTGCTTAGTGAAATAACGCATTTACTTTGACAGTCTTTTAGCAATAAACCTCACAAACAGATAAAGCATATTTGGCAACAAATAACACTGTCCCCTACATCCAAAATGCAGCAGTACTATTTTTCAATAAATACTATCTAAAAAATACTAATGCTATGGGTTTAATATCCAACACACGGGCCCAATGTTTAATACTAGCAATAGGAATTTACAAATTAAGGACAAAGCCCATGTAAGTGACAGCAAAGCAAAAAAAATATGGTACAAATGCTGATCACAAGTTTTGAGACTCTCAGAAAATTTAAAGGCTGGTCCCTGCACATGATCATTAACATGTTTTCAATCACAGATATCACAAAATATGTAGCTTTTCTATCAACCAAGTGAGTTCATTATTCTATGTAAAACAGTATTTTTTAGCATTCCTGAAATGCCAAATCCCTCAAGCTTCATAATTACATTCACAAGGTCCTTCGTCACTGGAAAATATTAAATATGACTGCATTAGTTGATCAGTGTGCATAGCATGATCTCTCCGCAAAACCCCTGTGCCATACAGAAAACTATGCACCTGATACCCAAAAATATTTAAAAAGGGACAAATTCAAAGCAAAACCTGTTTCTCTATCTGTTTCATCTAAACTTTACACCTACAGAGATTCTAGATAAAGATCAAATGCATGTCGAGTCTACACAATAGTAATGGTTCGGCCAACTTTCGGCACATGAATCATTGTAAGAACACTGGCCTTTTCCACTAAATGAAATTTGCAATAACTTGAGTAAAGAACTTTTACATAAGCATGGCCATCATATCATAATAGTGGAGCTCAACTCACACAAAATCAATTGCGTTCATACCCGGTACCATAAAACAAAATAAATGCATGTCCACCACTCAGAACAAGATAAATGTAGCTCTTTTCATAAATTTCAATACATAATATATCAAACCGAACTTTTACACACAAAATCCCACATGTAAGTCTGTAAATATCATACAATTTTAAGAAGATTCAAATTTATAGTACAATAAAACTCTGTGCTGTTTGAATTTTGTAAATCAGTAGAACAATATTGCAAACATACTTTGCATACGGACATAGGATAGGAAAGTGATAGTCCCACTCCAATCCTCTGCTGCTTTTTCAGCAAACATGGTTATCAAATTCCGCGGCCAGTTAACAAGAGTATTAAGTGCATTTTTAAACAGATTTTAATAAAAATGGAGGAGGAGGAGGAAAGGGGCAAGAGTCAGATCGGTGGGGTGATAAAATTTTGTACCAGACAAAAAATCTCCCCATGAGGAAATTCTTAGCATAAATGAGATTAAGATTTTAGCTTGAATGTGTACTGTATATAACAGAGCTAGGTATACATTTTTGGTAGGACACCCTTTGTAAAACTATAATATCAATTGATGGATCTGACCCTAAAATTTCAAGATCCCATCTCAGGCAGAATAAGGTGCCAAGCTAAAAAGACTCTAAAAACAACCAGAGCTCAAGTAAAGCCAAACCCTGATTCATATCAGGTTAAACAGCTTTGAAACACTCATGCATGCTACTCAGCTGACAAAGTGCCAATACAAAAATTTGAAGAGATTCCCAAAGGTAATTCCATAGGAATTTAAAAAAAAGAGAGTAATGATGACAACCAAAAGCCATTCTCCGGCAAAAGCAAGGAAAGAGAAATCCAGTTTGTAAACACGAAAGTTTGTTTTAAGCAAGTATCAAACCACAACTGACATGATGAGATTATTCAGAACAGGCAATGGGACAGTGTATAATCTCATAGTGCCCTTATATAAAGAAAAAGAAAAGAACAATATCAGATCCCATCAATGGCCAACTCATCTGACAGTTTCATCATAATATAAAAAGCATGCAAAATAATTTTGGCATGAACTAGTAAAATCAGCAAACAGAGATTTGTGAATTAAAAGGACAAAGTCATTCACATCTGAGCAAAGATGGGACAATATCCTCTATACATCTTTCCACACAAAGAAAAACAACACAATGGCTTTTGAGGTACCTAGTATAACCTTATCTTTCTGTTACAGATTCACTTATTGAATAAAATACAACATAACTATCTTTACTGATATGGTGGGATCCTTGGCTTGACTATATGGACTTCAGAAGAAACAGAAGGACATTGCTCTTATCTCTTATAAGTCATAAGGATATGAGATCGTCAACTCACACCTTGGGGCCTTGAAGCACATCAGCGACAGCATGGAAATTATGGGATGGTTATCCCTGGTCCTCTGTAAACCACTCATCTTGGTCTGGAGTTTTTCTTGGTCGTATGATGGAACCCACAGCCTTCTCGCAATATTTACCCCTTTTTTTTCATACAAAAGGATACAAGGCTTACAGAGACAATCTACACACTTTTACCAAGTAAGTACATTAAAGTCACAAAGTCTTGATAAAGTACAGGGTATTTTTTTTATATTGATCGATTCTAAATTGATATAACTCAAAGACGGCAGGAGATAGAAATACTCTGTTTTCTGTCGATTAATCCTCGTCCATTTAAGTTTTTTCTGGTACCAAAATTAGCCGAATCCAAGAACCCATTGTGCGACAGTGACAGTTTATGTAAACAGGCTCCGATTTTTAGCGCGCAGAAATGACGCTAATCTGCCATTTGTCATGCGCGTCTTGTGCGTTTACAAAGGACATCACGCGCCTTCAGCTCTGAGAAAATTCAAACTTAGCACAGCAAGAAAAGCACAATCCAAAACTCAATCAGAACTTGGTAGCAAAATTTGGTAGAGATAGGCACTGTGAATGGTTGTAACAACGATAATAGCAAGAAGTCAACATGCGATTGCTTTGTGCCCGATCAATTGAAAAAGACGACTTCATTTTTATACTCCCAGAAACATCCATCTTCTTCTAACTTCAAAGAATAAAGCTCAAATTTTGGTTCCGTAAAACATGAAGCAAGAGCTTGTTAGACATTAGTCCTTTTAGAAAAACAGTTTCAATCTTTTAATTGCCTTACAATGGTTCCTAGCAGTCCTTTTTCTTTGGTATGCCAGTGCGCTGCTTTGAAGGCATGGCCTAAAAAAGGCTTGGTTCCGCTAACTCGTTTTTAAAATGCCATCTCTATCAATATGATCTTATCAAGTGTCCCAGACAAAACTTAAATGGCTAGAGAAGGGTGTGCAGAAAACCGTTTATTTTTATCTTTTACCGTTTTCAAGTTATTCAAGTTTAGAATCGATCAATATAAAAAAAACACCCTGTACAATTGAAAGCACAACATTGTGTACACTTACAGAGTATAATTGGAAAGTGAAATGCAATTAACATATTACAGAACAATTCACAAGAATGAAAGCCTTAAAAAGGCACTTGAAAACTTCACAGCAGCATGATCACACGGAGGAGCAATGATTTCTCCTTCACAAATGAATTATAGAAAACATATTGATGGCAGCACTTACGAAATGTGAAAGTAAAATTTGACAAATTTCACAGGAGAGGAAAAAAAACTGACAAAAACTGTAAGAAAAAAGAAATACATGATTTTACCTCAACATCTCATTTCTTGTTTGTTGCATTATTACAACTCTATCTATACCACTTGACTTTAGCTTGTTATGATTAATGATACAACATTTATCAATGAGCTGGTGCCTCTCTAAATAAGTAACTCATTACTAACATTGGTAACACATACAAAAAGACCAAAGACATGACAGCCCACATAATGCGAATCATTTATAAGCAGAAAACGGTGTTTCTAATTTTCTAGTTACACTGTTTGGGAGTGCTGCCATCAATATATGCTTAAGATGACTGACAATTGCTAAAAGCAAAATGAATATTCTACTTAGGCATTATTGCAAGAGGAAATTGACAATCCACCACCTCATTGAACTGCAAACTAATGCATTAAACCAAAGAGCAGACACAAACATACCTCTAGAAAGAAATAGTTCGTTACCTCATAAAAAGTGCCAACAAATGCAACGAGGTTGAAAAGAAACTAAACGTTAAAGAAGAAATAAATAACCAGGTGCAAAGTAAACAAATCTTTCGTCCTTCTTTCAAGATTTAACAGAGACAAACGGTCCCAGATCTGCATATTCATCAATATAATTTACCTGATAAATTGCTGTTCCACAGTTGGGTAAAAAGTACAAAATGCATGCATATAGAAGAATTCAGTAAATGTAAGCACTTCACGATGATAAGAATGTCTGGACCCTATGTGAGTTTTCAAACAAACTTACACCACCATTTGTTCAGAAAAATCTAAATTGCCTTGTTTTCACAGAGTGAGACAAACAACTATAAAATTATGATTTTTTTTTCAACTCTTCATGAAATATGTCAGCACATTGTAACATGAGGACAATTTCAGGCATGGAAATGAAGATACAGGTCTTTTGACAGTATACTCAGTCTAGTGGTGATTTCAATCATGAAAATTTCTCCATTTTCAAAAATTGCTATTCATGAGAGAAGCAAATATACATTGAAATGGTTTCTTTGCACATGCATTCATCTTTCATTTATGGCCAAAAATCCCAGAAAGGTAAATTTAAGAAAACCTTTGAAGGCATCTGGTCTTCAAAATAAGTGGCCCTGAATATTGCAAAGTTAGTGATAAAACTAATCATGACATGCATCCTTTAAAAACTTTTCATAACAATGCTATTAGAATTGACTCAAGTCATTCACCAAAGGAGTGCTGTAGCTTCCCTGAAGGAAAAATACAAAAGATGGGTCTTGAAAATCCTGGAAATCATTTAAAGAATTCTTCTGTATCATGTACAACATTTGTGACCAATTTAATTGTGACCATATCATCTGAGTCAAACTCATTGAAAAATTGTTACAATCTACAGCTCAGGGTTTGAGGTAATCATTAAATAAACCCGCTCTTGTCTTCTTACCCACACACCCTCTTATTTCAAACCTCTCTCCTCTAAGGCTCTATCCCCTACTCCTAAGTTGTAGATGACGAGCACAATAATGGAGCAATCAGAGGAGCCTACATTTTATAGGATTTATACATTATAAAAGAGTACAAACTCGTGTGACTCTCCGACTTCAAACAATAAATTATTTAATCTTTTAGAAATCACATAATTAATTACATGTGGCATGATAAGGGAGGGGAGAGGAGGAGGGGATGTCTGAACACAATTAATATTTGCACAGAATTATGAATATGCTCCATGAAAAAAAGGGCAGAGAAGGGATGAGGGCTTCCTATTTTTGATAATTCTGCTACAGTAGATAATACTCACAATATTCATATCCAAAAGAATTTCAATAAATATCAGAATATCTTCTGGCTCTTTGATCAGATCTTAAAATAGACTTTGTGACACAGAACACAGCACCATTAACAAAAATGTTTCTTATAAGTTTCCTGCAATATGCAGATGTTTTGAACATTCTACAATATGCAATCTCTTTATTTCGATCATCCCTCAACTTCACCCAAAGCCGTAAGTTGTCAGTTAAGCAGGCATGAGCAAGCATGTCCCAGATACAGGCTGGATTGATCTATTCTCAGTACCTCTTAGGTCAAAGGAGGAAGAAGTAAAGCAAGACAGGTTGAAATACTCAAGATTTGAAAAGTAAAACTAAATATGACACAGAGGTATAGCATCATACTAAGCCATTTTGTGATGAAAATTATCAGATCTTTACTTCCTGGTGGGGAGGGGGGGACCTGCATATTGATTATGAAAGACTTTTTTTTATTATTCATTAAGTCCCTACAGGCCATATTCACTATAAATTACTAAATTGACTCACAGGCCAGACTGAAACTGCTTGCGGGCCAGATCTTGCTCGCAGGACGACAGTTTGCCCATGCCTGCTGTGAATTACTGTCGGCACACAAATTTATGTTCATCATTCTTCCACTGTATCAACAAACTCTTCACAAATATTCTGCTCAACAAACGCAACCAATCTATGGTGTATCATTTCCACAGCCTTTCTTTTCCTGTACACGTTCTGCACAAGTCTTCAGGGGTCCGTCCAGAGCTGGTCCAGTCATTACCACTTCATCATTTGCTCCTTTATCTGGAACACGATAGCCTTGGCACAGCAGATTAAGAAAGCCTGTAAAATAAAGGGAATAGTTAGAATCAAATGTTAAGAGATTAGTTATTATGTTCATTTTTTGCAGAAAAAAGCCAAAGTGATGACAAATGCCCTAACATTAGCACTCATCTCTTTGTTAACAATCATAAATTGTTGTTGAATTAATTTATAGCAAAGCGATTTAATTAAATCTATCATATACATAAAAAAAATCTCTTTGTCAATCATCATAAGGTGTTATCAAGTTCATTCATAATAAATTATCAATTAATTCTATCATATTATGCATAAACATGAGTAAAAACACAAACCCACAGAAAAAGTAATGGGTATTTGTCCACTTCATTTCACCTCTGAATCAAGTATTTCTTTGAGCCTAAATCATCATTGCTGGACTAAATTTTTTATTTCAAAATTTTAAAAAAAGGCTTTTTCTACAAAATCCGGCAAGCATGTGTAAATCATTGCAACAATGACCAATAATGAATTAACATTTGGTCCCGACAAACCATCTCAGGCCCTCAATACCTATATAAGGAAAAATGTCATTGATCATATATACCATCACACTGATTTTTAATTCAATCATTCAATTTTCATTGTTTATTTGTAAGTTGCAAGCAGATTTAACAATTTCAGATAACTGGGCAGCAGTCAGCCAATGATGGGACAGGCTGTGTACATTCTAGTGCAGTTTTAAAAGTTCACTACACACAAGGTCAAAGAACAATATGGAAAAGCAATTAATTTGCATCTGAGTAATCTAACATACCTGCGGTAAGAGGACACCAATAACGACACCTCCGTAGATCCAAATATTATCTTTAATGACCATCTCCAGACCTTTGAGACAACCTTGAGTGTAAATCTTTGACTGTAGAATATAAAAATAAAAGAATACCTCAGGACAAATTCAGTGAGTAGTAGTAGTATTTATTCATGTACCGGTAAGCATATAACAGGCAGAAATTTGTGCTCTTAAACAAGACGTAAAGGTATTCAGCAGAAATCTAGTTTTTATAAGATGAGAGTGAAAAAAATCCTAAATTTAGGTTAAATTATGAAGATAACCATTGCTGCAAATACAGTACATTGTCTCCTTAGAACTTCTTTGCTCCATCCAAAGCAATTTCATTTTATGCACAAAACAATGCACCAACGATCTCATTTATTCCTTTTATACACCACAGTACATCCCTGAATAAATAGAAACAGACCTGTGTCAAATCAAATGTTTTTCCAGCGTCCTGAGAGAACAAGGCAGATCTATGGTTATAAAAATCTCAGTTATCCTAAACAGATAAGACAGATCAAAACATGGAATGGTAATTTTTAAATTATGAAATGGTGACTTTTTCATGAGTTACTGCAGCAAAAAAAGGAAGACCCAAAAAGAAAACTATATTGGTCATGAATGAATTCTGGACAAAGCAGTGTATCAAAGAGAGTTACCAAAACTGTCCACATGCATCCCTCTTAATAGGTCCTCTTTCATGATTTAAAAAAAATCTGGTTTTCCTTCTCTGAGGAAACTGGGTATCTCTGGGATTTCTTTTGTCATATTACAGAGCGGACATAATGGCCAGGAACTGTTTACAAAATCCTCAACACATTTTCCACACCCTGAGCTATTGAAGCATTTGTTACTGCTGTGGGCTTTTGATCTTTCAGCTTTATGTCAAGCAAAAATAGAAATGCAGATAACTTCACCACTTTTGGCACTAAACATGAGTAGGGCTTATATGAAATAACTTTTAATCCAGTGAGACAACGGAATGTTACCTCTCTGTCCACAGCGTCATCCTTGAGCATTCCTGCACCACACTGGTAGTTGATTTGATCACCCTGAAAACACAACAGACAGCATGAGTACAATGAGGGACAAAATCGATGAGTCAGAAACTGAATATTAACAAATGGCAATATCCATGCTTCAGCACAAGAAATGCTGCTACATGAGATAAGATAAGATAAGATAAGATAAGATAAGATGTCCTTTACTGTCTCTTTTTCTTTTAACCTATCTTATATAATACAAAGTAAATGTGAAAATTATTCTAACTGATCTTTCCCTTTTAATACTGAAGTGAGCAATATGACAGTCAGAGGAAAGGGGAAAGAAGCAAGGGCTCCCATTACAAACATTATATACTCATGTATAAACCAATTGGTAGCCATAAGGTGTGGACAGAATCTGCCTTTTTCAGCGAAGCCACAATTTATACATCAAGTATAAGAAAAGGTTTGACATCAGGTATAACAAAAATCATGGTAAAATTAGAGAATATCTTAAATTTTCAGGTTTGACCGCATAATACTGTTAAAATCAGAGAGAAAAAAAGGCTGTTTTTCGTCATCATCACATGAGAATGAACTATGTCACTTGTTGGGCCAGACGAGGGAGTCATGGGTCCTTGCAGAGTCCTACCATTACTAAATAGGCCTACATACTGTGTCAGCTCAAACAGCCAAAAAAAGTGGTTTCACTATAAATAAATTACCCACAAAGACAAGCAAAACTGTATATAATAATATAGTGACATCATGAATGAGAGAACACCAGCATAGATCACAACATGAGTAGCCTACTGCAGTGTCTGTCAAGCTCCCTATTACCTCTATGTCTCCCAAAAGCTAATCCAGCTCACAGAGTAATGTGTACATGATGTGTTTCATGATGGCATTCACTAGATTGCATCTGCATCAATTCATAATCCCACAGTGTAGTAGTGAAGTGATGTGCTGTAGAGCATACTAGAGCTTTTCAATTCATCAGCAATCAGGTGTTCATAACATTACAAGAAAATAACAAACATTCCTCACATTTTACATTTGAAAATAACCACACACGTAAAAAAGAAAAAAGGTCAACAACTAAATTAAAAATGCCACTACTAAGAATGATGCAAAGGTTGTCTCCTATTTTTGGGGGCTCCAATATAGACTGCCCAGGAATATCATGCGGATAAGATTGGAGTAGATTTGATCAAGTGAACATTTGGTCCAACCTCTGCTTAACACACAATTTATACAACATACAGTTAGCATAATAAAGAGACTTCAACTCAACTCAAATGAGAAAGGTTAACATGCGAACACTTACCTCTGACATTCTGCAACATGAGAATGGTACTGAGCACGCTTCTGGACGCAGATTTGCATCATCGCCTGTGCACTTAAAGTAGGGATTCTTACTCCAGTCTTTATAGCCTTCATCATCTTTGCTCACTCCGCAACACGATAGCTAGAGTAAACAAAATAGAGGTAAGAACAAGTCAAACAAACCAAAGAATTTGCATAGGTATTTCTGTTTCATTTTTGTTGTTGAGGTTTTACAGACTAATGACTTGTAATTTAATGTCATTTCATGCTCAGGAACAAGACTAGGAAAATGTCACATTTAGAAGGAGCAGACCATACTACAGATTGTCTCAGTACATAGCACTAATTCTTGAGAGTGTATCAATCAAGCTGAACATTACATCTGGATCCTCACTACAATTGATAACGATAACGGCACCAATAAGGATCTCTAAAACAAATGTGGCTGATTCAAGATCATAAAACTCACTAATTCTTGAATGTTGTCAATCAGTCCTTGCATATCTGGGTCATCTCTGTAATTGATTATAGCATCCTCTAGAGCAGTTTCTGGATACAGGCCAATGTCAAAAAACGCGTCCTCCACAAAGTAGAAAACAAACACCAGAACAATGAGGACAACCTCCAACAGCAGACAAATGGCCATGGAAATAGAATACTGTGAAAAAAGCAAAAAACAAGACGCTAGATTATTATAAACTTGTCGTCATGAATTCACATGCTGATATCATAATAACTAAGTAAATTAATTATAAAACAATCTAGGCTCTCATTACAACTTACAGGAACACTCTAATACAATACCAGTCTCATACGATCAAATAGCCTGAGAGCTAAAGCTTGTAGCTTTCAGTCACTTGGGGATACATAGTAGAGAGGGATTTTGCTGTTTAATTATGCCGTTTAAATTCTGTTTGAATTTGAACTGTAATGAAAGCCTGCTCGATAGATAAGACATCAATCGTCAGCTTACGTACTTAGCACACATAAAATGCTGACTACAGTGTTGCTAACAAAGTTTCATGGATGGCAGAACAACTAGAGGCAAATAATACAAAAATAATAGCATAGTGAATGATTTGCTAGGCAACGAAGTCCTTTTTACTACATGATAAGGTATACACTCCCTATGAAATCTTAAATGCTCCATCAATTCATTTTTATTTTATCAGTACTTACCACTTGAAGACAGCAAATGTTCTCTCTCAAAGAACCATAAGCTCCAAAAAATGTAATGAATGTGATAATGGATCCTCCCAGGCACAGCACCAAACAAGCAGGGTCAAACAGAAAGTCAATCCAGTTGGAGACCGTCTTTCCCTTTACAATGAGAATGTAAGTGCCAAGCACCACCATGGCCAGGCCAAACAACTGAAACAGAATATTAAGCAATACTAAAACAAACAAGATCAGATAAAAGACCTGAAATTTCTTTGCTAAGCAGTAAGCTATATAGATGGATATAATTACATGGTACCAGTGGTAGTACCCATGATTAAGTCATGGTGCTGTTCTCACATTGTCACTTATCGTGTGGTCTACACCTAAGATCCCGGTGCTTGGGAGCAGAGAAATCGCGGGACCCTAGCTGAATCTTCCAGGGGAAGGCGTTGTAGAGAGGAATAGAGAGATGGAGAAAAGAGAGAGATCAGATGGGGGAAAAGAGAGAGATGTTGTAGTCTACCACCTCCCCTCCCATAATCGAGCTTAACAACAGAGATTCAAACAAATTCATGAGAGTCAATGATTGATAATGTGACGAGTTGTACAATCTGATTAGTTATAGAGCGCCTCTGGGTCTTTGTTTTGTAAACTATTGCTTAAAATGGGCGGCCTTAGGCGTATCAGCGCTTTCAAACCAGGATCTTAGGTGTGACTTTTAATAGTAAAAATTCTATTTTCTTTCAACATTTTAAGGGACGTTATGTGAACCGGGACCAAAAGTGGTGGGATCTTAGGCATAGACTGGTACTGTATTTCATCTACCAACAGAAAGGCGTGATTGTCAACACATGAGATCATACTTGGGTCTTCTGCGTAATAGGCGAAGAACCTAAACATTTACACCACAGACCCCAAACCTCCCTTCCTCTTCCATCCATTTTTCTCCTCATGCTGCCTCATATTTCCCACTGGTGATGTGGTGTACTGGTTTAAAGGCTCTTTCCCTATCACACAAAAGGTCCGAGTTGAATCCCACGTGCAGACGATCTGCAATCTTTGTCTGCTGGAATTTTTTCCCCTTTGAGCCAGGATCAAAGAAGCCTGTCTCATAGTGTTACAGTGTCATAGCTTATAGTGTTGCAAAGGGACGTAAAAACTGGTAACCAAACCAAGTCCTATTTCCCTGCCTCCCTTTCACCCCACCCCTCCCCAAACCCCTCTCCATTTTTAAGCAAACTGCCTACTTTAGAAACCCTCATTTCCTCAATCCTCCCCCTTTTCTGTCTTTGTTTTACGCCCCCCCCCCCCCCCCCTCTCTCCAAACCGCCTTCTAAGTACACACAAAAGCGCTTACACATTTCCATGTACAGGCCTACAAACACAAACATTTATATATAGGCCCTTCCTTAACATACTACCCTCCATCTCCCTCACTCACTATCTGCCTCCATCTGTCTCCCTACCATACCACCAGCCAATTCCTCCCATTATCTTTGTCTTTTTTTCTCTCTCTCTTTCTCCTACACCTTCAATCATGTCATATCTATCTTTCTGCCAAGCCTCACATTATGGTCGAACCTCCCCTGCATAATTATAATATTTCCCTATGGACTTGCCTACCTTTCCATTCTAAAACATCCTCTCTCAGCTCAGATTCACAAAGTTTGTAACGAGCAATACTGAGTGTGATAGCAGCTTCTGGTATCTACTGTAGCAAGAGACGTCAACCCCAGTGCACTGAATTTGCAACAATCAGCAGCATCCACGTGGAATTGTTAAGAGTGAATGAGAGAATGTGAATGTTGCGATATTAAATACATTTGGCTAATATGTTAGGCCTAGACCAGCTTAGATCTGACTATCCTATTATTTATAGGATGTCTAATAGATTACTTTTTATTAGGCCTCTATGCCTATTGTTTATTGATTGTTATATGATAAAGATAAAGGCCTTGCCTGTGTATGCAGCCTATCCATTATAATTATATATCTATGTATAGGTCTTTGTATTAAATTAGAACATGACAACATGTATCTGATTTGCTGATGCCACCGTGACATAGGCTTCCCCACAGCACAGCACAGGGATGAACCGAGTTAATATATTACTATAGGATATTCGTATAATTATTTGATGACAATAGTGAGAAAGTAAAAGAGTATAAAAAGCGAAGCCTGTGAATACTAGATCAAGATCTAGAGTGGGATGCACATTGCTCGTTGGCCGTTTTTTCGACTAAATGCTCCATTCCATAAAAGCGTAACTTCGATAGATAGGCCAGATCCAAGCAGATCGGGTCAACGGGACCAAATGATGCCCTATCACAACTAATAGTAGGTACCACAAGTCCCCTATACAGCGCTGGCGAACAATTCCCGATCGATGCGAAATCCGCTCTGACATCACATTTTCATTTCTTCGTTGTCTCGTTATCCAAACACCTTTGGTGAAAAAAAATTACATGAGGCTGCACACGGATAATTAAAGTTTATTATTGTTCAAATGTAGATTATTTGCTTGAACAGACAAGCCTGTTTACATAGGAGAAAGAAACGCGATTTATGAGTTTTACATCGGGCCGCTGCCGCGCCAGAGCCGAGACAACTGTTTTTGTCTTGATATCTCTTCTCTTCACAACGCTACTGACTCGGCATGAAACATCTGATCGACTTCTGGTCTTCGACACCGTAAAGGGGAGATCAATAGCTTTATTTTGAGCCTACTTTCGTTTTTGTCAAAATAGAGGAAGGCTGATTGTTCGTGAAGTGAAAACTTCCAATGGAAAAATTCTTGCCGTGAACTCACAATGAACTGACGAAAGT
>JAUKPP010048064.1:0-13431 GCA_032273245.1 Phyllaplysia taylori | reverse complement strand
AACAAGAGGACTTTGTCCGGGATGCGTTATTTCCATAGTCAACCAGATGTTGCTGAAAATGAGTGACTTAACAAGAGGACTTTGTACGGGATGCGTTATTTCCATAGTCAACCAGATGTTGCTGAAAATGAGTGACTTAACAAGAGGACTTTGTCCGGGATGCGTTATTTCCATAGTCAACCAGATGTTGCTGAAAATGAGTGACTTAACAAGAGGACTTTGTACGGGATGCGTTATTTCCATAGTCAACCAGATGTTGCTGAAAATGAGTGACTTAACAAGAGGACTTTGTCCGGGATGCGTTATTTCCATAGTCAACCAGATGTTGCTGAAAATGAGTGACTTAACAAGAGGACTTTGTACGGGATGCGTTATTTCCATAGTCAACCAGATGTTGCTGAAAATGAGTGACTTAACAAGGATTTTGTCCGGGATGCGTTATTTCCATAGTCAAGCAAATGTTGCTGAAAATGAGTGACTTAACAAGAGGACTTTGTCTGGGATGCATTATTGAACATAGCGAAACAGAAAAGAATATATCATTCAACTTGGCAGCCACAGCAAACACCTGCTCTGCTTGACGGTTACAGACGAGGAAAGATTTAATACGTTTCATCCAGCTAGAGATAGTTAGAACACGGAAAGTTTACTGCTGGAAGTAAAACACTTTGTGAAATACAGAATGGAAATGACTTCCGATGAAACAATGCACGTCAAACAAACTGTTAGCTCTTTCAATTTGATGTAGGACACTTAAAAAAAATTTCTGGCACAAAAGTGTTAACTCTGGAAGAGCGCTGAACTTAGATCTACGCTTAGTAGGTCACATACCGGGAAGTGCGAGGTGTGTACATGTACGTTAAATAATAAAAAAAATTATTTTGCCCACATTAATAGCTAACAAAATCTCATGCCACAAAATCTCCTCACGTCATGCACATCCTTTGTGGTTGGCATGTCGAGAATGGCTTCGACTTTCTTCATGTCTGGTTCTATTCCTTTACCACTGATCTTGTGTCCCGATAACCGGTACACATAGAGTTGAAAAGGGACTGTAGCAGTTACCTCCCTGGAATTTTGATCCAGATCCTGATGATAGATCGCCTGTGTGGATCAAAGAGAAATGGAATCCAATTTTAGATTGCCCCCATCACTCCAGATGAGTGATATTGACCTTGAACATCAGTTCAGGAAATGGAAAAGACAGCTCCAGATCTACCTGGAAGCCACAGGAGCCAGTACCAAGCCTAAGAAAACACAGGCAGCTGTGATCTTCCATTGCGCTGGTCCAGGAGCCATAAAAGTGGTGGATCAATTGGACTTCACAAGAGAAGAATGTGCATGACGTGAGGAGATTTTGTGGCATGGTGGCAGCGGTGCAGCGATCTGAGGATTCCTAAGAAATAAAGTAGGACTTTGTTATTTCGTTCTGGTTTGCAATTCTGCGAAGCGTAATCGTACGTTTCTCGATTTAGATCTAGAGTCTAGATCTACTCTTTATTGACTCTTCCGGTCTCTTCGTTCTTGACTAACGTCCGTGTTCTCGGCACGCAAGTGAAGTTGTAAACTATCATCTTTGTCCCAAATAAACAAACTGAAATCAACAGTGATGGCTCGGGACTAGTTCAACCTGATCCTCTCGTTACTTCATGTATGTAAAAATGAAACCCTGGCACCAAACACGAGCCCTGATTACGATCCCCTCTGCAAGATCAGGATTTTCATGGATCAGCTAACCAAGAACTTTAAGCAGACTTTTCTCCCTGGCAACAACATCGCTGTGGATGAAGCTATGGTTGCCTGGCGGGGAAACTTTTCGTTTCGGGTTTTTAACCCTGCGAAACCCGACATGTTTGGGATTGAAGTTTTCCAACTATGTGACAGCGAGACTGGTTACTGCTGTAACTTTGAATTCTACACTGGAAAAACTGTGGCATCGGAAAGAGGTGCAACATTTGATGTGGTGGAGCGGCTCGTCACACCCTACCTTGGATGTTGTCGGACACTCTACGTGGATAACTATTACACAAGTCCCACTCTCTTCACCTTCCTCCTTGAGAGCAAAACGTTGGCCTGTGGCACAATGAGATTGGGAAGAAAGAACGGCCCGCCAAAATCCCTCACTCCTCAGCTTAAGAAGTCGGACAAAGGAAAGCCCCCCACTGCCCTCACAAATGGTCGTTTGACCTTGCTCTGCTTCTTCGACCGACGAGAGGTCACTGTGTTGACAACTGCCCAGGATGACACCATTATTGACACTGGAAGAGTCAGCTGTTCAACCAACGAGCCCATCCGCAAGCTGGCAGCTGTCCATGCCTACAATAAATACATGGGAGCCGTGGACATGGTGTCCTACAATGCCTTCAAGAGGAAGACTCTGAAATGGTGGAAGAAGGCCTTTTTCCATTTGATTGGACTGGGTGTCCTCAATGCGTACATTATCTACAAGGCAACGACCCCAGAAAGAGGACAGATGTCTCATCATGTGTTCCGGAGGGAATTGGCCAAGCAGCTTGTTGTCAGGGCTCCGGCCCAGAGGAAAATCCAGGCGAAGGCTGACCTCGGAGCTTCAACCATCTTCCGCCTCACCGCTCGCCATTTCCCCAGACCCATTCAGCCAAAGGAAGGAGCGAAGAGGAAGAACCCTCAACGTAATTGTGCGGTTTGCGGAGGGAAGGAGTCGAGGAAACAGAGCAGGATAGAGTGTGTTGAATGCAACGTAGGCCTGCATGCACACCCGTGCTTCCAGCTGTGGCACACATGCGCTGACCCACGGAGGGCAATGAAACGGAGACTCTCCACGGATAACTCCACCCAGGAGTAGAGCCATGCACAGCACATGGAGAGGGGAAAGAGGGGGGGGGGGGGGGGGGGAAAGAAAAGCCTGTGTTGTGATTTGTGCCTTTTTTTTTTCACTTTTTGGATGTCTATGGTGCTGAGTGTTGTGACTGTGATTTGTGAATTTGTGAATATTTTGTCCTATTCTTCAAATTGGATTACCGACTGGATTACCACTGCTAATAGTGTTACAACAGCTACTGGGATGGATTTTGGACTTGGATTGTTTGTTGATGCGTTTAAGGACTTTTTAAGAAAACAAATTTGCGGTGCACAATTTCACGCGGCCCTTAAACAAGTAGAATGCCTACAATCTGCCGTCGTCATTGGCGATTTGTATTTTTTGCCAGTATCTCACAGGCTCTTCGTTGAGTAAATTGAAACAATCTTATAAAACTACTACGCTTTGCCCTTTCCATACAATTTTACACCAGTATGTGAGGTTTGGCCACCACGCATACCGTGGTTATGGAGATCATCACAAACAAAAACTTTATAAGGAGAAGCTTTTTTTTTTTACAATAGATTACCACTATTGTTTGCATGTGTTTTTCACATCTCATTCTCATTTATCATCTTCATCGTTAATTTCCTTTTTTCTTTATCTCTATGCAGTGTGTCGTCTTCCTGTTTTCTACGTTTTTGTCTTATTTACATTTTCATGGGCCTGATGACGACAGGGGTCCTGCCACAAATTTGCCCATTTCATTTTTTTCCACTTTTATATATTTTACTTTTCGCAATACTAGATCTACATTCATCATTAAAATTATGGTATACTGTGAACTGAGGTTGTGGTGTGTGATTATTTTTTCTACATGTTTTATTGAGTACACCACAGATGTGGGTCCGCATGCGCGTAAATCCCCATACTTCTGCTTTCCCCATTCCTCCAATTTTTCTTCTGGCAGGCGATTCCCCCACAAGAACCTCTGGAAGTCTGAGATTCTTGAGAAAAATGGGGCTCCCAGAAGTGTGAATCATTCACTAGAGGAGCTGGTGGAGGTTCTTCCCCCACCCCAATCAACAATAGGGGTGGGGGGTTTTCAATGGATTTTTTACTTTCTTTGTCTGATTTTGTTTGAATTGTGTGTTTTCACCCTGTTTTATTTATTTATATTTTTCCACTATTTTTATGTATATTGTTGGTCACAGCAGAAACTGCACAGGAAGAAACATTGAGCTATCATACCGTAGTTCAGCTTTCAAGTGTACCAAAATGCTAGTGTTCATAGGCTCTGTTTGTTTGTGTTTGGTTAGTGTTTGTCAGCGTGTATAACATTACATATGGCCATACTTGCACTAAGAGACTGTCCCTATTGTGTCCATGTTACTCTCACAAAAGAAATTTTAGTAAAAGTGCTACTGCACCGGTTTAAAAATAATTTACTTTAATTAAAACATTTACAGAAGAACTGCTCCATAAGTTTTCAAACAAACCTATTTGAAGTTCTAAAATGATAGGACATGTCATTGTGGTGTTCTAATGCTAGGGTTCTTTTAGGCAGGATAAAAAATTCAAAAGACTTAAAAGAGATGGGTTAGAACATTTCTCAACAATGTCCAGTCACTTTATGCTTCAGACTTGAGTATTTATGTTTCAATAATGTTCAAAGTTCCTTGCAAGAATGCAGAAAAAGTAACTTTTTAATGAACCTTGCTCACCCAGTAAAAAAATGTTCATGCTGTAAAATTTCTTTCTAAAAATATCCAAATTTAATAAATAAATAAATGGAAACCCAAAATTACAGCAAAAAAAATCCAGCAACCTTGAGATTGCTGAGTTACGTTTTCCTAGACTGCCACACAATTCCCTGAGAGTTCTGTAAACATGTGTAAAATACTTCAAGAAGGAGGTAATATCAGTAACAAAATACTTCAAGAAGGAGGTAATATCAGTAACAAAATACTTCAACAACAATGCTGGCAGTGTGGTCACACATTGATGTTTTCCTTCCCTCAAATCCCTCCAGAATGAGTTCAAGTTTTGGCTTTCTTCTTTGGCCGCTCAGACAGTTTTGTGGTGGATTTCTTCTTTGCTCCTACAGCTGGGCTTCCTGAAGAAAAAAAGAGAGGAGAATACCAGGCTAATCAAACAACGGAAACTGAAGAGAAAAAAAATCCCACTTTGAATAATAACAAAAATAAAGGTAATGAAACAGGCCAATCTACCATAGCAGTCATCTCTCCACCAACAATTACTGTCCCATAACACCCTTTGCAATGATAAAGCCACGCAACATGTTCATACAGGTACTTTGTAACTAGTCATTTCTGTGGAGCTTGCGGTAAAAGATTTCTAACTTAAACTGTTATGAGACCAACTGGTCAAATTTTATTGTCCCCCAACTCCACCTTCAAATTGGACTTGGATTGACAACTTAATCTACATGTAATCTGTGTATTTGTGATGGATGAACTATAAGCCTATCACATGCTAATCCATTTATACAAGTTTACGTAGTCAGCGACCCTAACCCAGGGCCCTCTCCACAGAGGCAATCTATCCATTATAGGCACTTTTCTCTTTGACCATAATCAATGAGGTGTTTAATTGGTGTGTAGTAAAAAGTCCCTTGCAACACGGTAAGGTCATTTAAGTGACAGGCTACTTTAACCATGCCTGTACGGGCCAACCCACGCTGAGATAGGGAAAGAGCCTAACCATTACACCCTAGACGGCAGTGGGTCACTCACTGTCAATGAAAGCTAATGGTGGAAATCTTGTTGGATAGGTAGTTATTTGAAGAGTGACTGTAAAAGCAAAAATGTGTGATAGTCCAATAAGGATTGTCCTGAAAATGTTCCTTAAAGCAGGTTCAAAATCTTCATATTGTTATGTAGAATGATCACAACATCATGGTGCTTCCAATATGGCCTAACTCATTTTCTGCGCTTCTGAGATAATGGGGAAAAAAATTAGGAGCCCCAAGTCTATGTTTCAAGTAACACCACTATGGAAATAAATTTCTAAAAAATAGCCCTCCACTTTTAATTACATTTAATATCAAACGATGCACTATGATATGGGGAATTACACAATGGGTGTATTCCATAAAGGCCCATGTTGGACTTCAGCCATTTTTGAAGCACCATGACGATGCTCCTTTCCTAAAATTTAGAGAGTGACAAAATCTTCTCTCAAATATCTGGAAAATAGAGTGCAATCGAACCTGAACAAGACCAACACTTAGACAGGTATCATTAATTTCATAGGAAAATGAATGCAAATAGGGAAATGGGAAGTTGTCATTTCTAAATGCGGTCGCAAAGGCAGGTTCGACTGCATAATAAATCATTCAGCTTCATTTACCTTCACTACTTGATTTGGCTGCAGCATAAGCAGCGGCCATTTTCTTGATGTTTTCTTGCCTGACAACAACATGATCCACAATGGGTCTTGGGTAATCTTTGCCGATGACGCAGCCTGCTGCTTGCTGAACACTAGATGGGGCTGTCCATGGCTCAAAAATATACTTGGCAGGATACTTCTTTAAGACGGGTATGTATTTCCTGGAAAATTAGAAAATCAATTTGTGATATTTTTGTTGTGGGTAAATCAGTATTAGTGCACAGAAAATTTAAATAGTGACACAAAAGAGTTTATAAGATTTGGTTGGGTTCTTTTTCTAGTTTAAAGGTTATTTAAGAGATGGGCTGCTTCGACCCAGTCTGTCATGGCCAACCTATGCTGACTGGGACAAATCCCATTTGACAGACAAAGATGCTCCTCCTCACACAGGAATTGAACTTGGGTCTTCTGCGTGACAGGCCAAGAGCCTACCCATTCCATCACAGATTCCATTAAGTTTATAAGAGACTTATGTCAGGGTTAGTCCTATTCAGCCCCTGTTCAAATTTCCATGGTTCAACTTGAAACACACCTGATGTAGTCTCCATTAGAGTCTGTCTTTTTGCCAAAGGCTATGGGACTGTAGACCCGGAAGTACTGGTGGAAGAAGGCAGAGGCTGAGAGCCACATCCAGTTGCCAGCATTCAGACTCCAGTCTGCGTCCAGCAAAAGTTCCTCAAATACCTATACAAAAAGCAAATGGGGATGGATGCATGCATGGGTGTTTAAAGAAACTGAATACTGACAAGTTTATGACATGCAAATATTGTAACAGAAGTACAGTTGAACCTGCCTTAGCGGCCATCTGTCCATACTTCAAACCTCAACTCGATTTAAAGCATCTTACCTACAGCCTTTTCAACGTGCCTGCATGGAACATTCATTATTCTGATATCTATTTTATGCTTGTAGGATAGATCTTGGTTGAGTTATAGCAGAAATGGTGAAGGATGTTGGGGGGGTGTGGGGGGGGGGGGGGGTCTCTGAAAAATGGCTCAGTACAACCACGAGATAGAGTCCTGGTTACTAAGAGTTAAGGTCCGAACAACAGAAAATCTTATGACTGACCTTCATGCCCTGCTCCCAGCTGATCCAAAGGTCACCGCGTGTGAGGAAACAGGCCACAGAATGCCTGGCCAGGTGATGAATCCAACCCTCCTGGCGCAGTTGTGTCATTACAGCATCAATGAATGGATAGCCTGTCCTTGCCTAGAAGATGGGAGAAAGTTTGTTGAGATTTTACAGCACTACACACATTTAGGTTTGGGCTTGTTACCAGTTTTACGTCCCTTGCAACACTGTGAGGTCATTTAAGAGACGGTCTGCTTTGACCCTACCTGTCTGGGCCAACCCGGGCTGAGAGGAGGAAATCCTAGCAGAAAAAAACCCAGATCGTTCACACATAGGATCAAACTTGGGTCTTCCGCATGACAGGCTAAGAGTCTGACCATTACACCACAGTGCCAATCTACACACACTTAAAGGTAATTTTAAAACCATAAATTTGATTAGAGCAATAGTAACATTTATAAGGTAATTTCAGCAATATAAAATTGATTGGGACAATAGTAACATTCAGAAAGGAGAAGGGGCGGATCACACCCGAGCGTCCACTACCTGCCAACTAGGTGAAACAGAGGACTACTTTTTGCTAACGTGACAAGATAAGTTTACTAACTTAAAAAATAAGAGAGCCAAGATTTAAGGTTTTGAAATCAAAAACTAAAATCCAATTCATGATTACAAATATAGAATGCACAGAATCAATGAAAGGATCCCAAACAGCTGCACTTGAAGATCAGAAAGAGAGAAAACAGCAATTCATGAACTTCAAAATACTTTATGATCGTTTAAGGGTTTAACCACATGAGTCTAGTTACTAGGAAATATTTTAGTTGTGTTCTGTCCCCAACTACTAGCTCATAAAAGCCAGTCAATGAGTTGAACTAAGATGATTTTCTCACCATATTATTATACCATGAAAAACAAGTGAATTATTTCTAAGGTCAAACGAGAGGAGCAGCACAAAGAAATTCTCTTTAAATCTAACCTCGGTCCAGGCTTCCAAATGCCCGGGTTTTGACCCCCACGGAATTTGCTTGCACACTGGGTTGCCTTTCATTCGGTCGAAGTTAGGAGTGACGGCTCCCACTGTGTAGAAAAATTCCCTCCACAGCAGTTGCCCATGGAGAGAGACTGGTGGCTCCGAGTGTTTCTGAGGGAGGAAATTAGAATAAAGAATGATGCACTAGAACGATATAAATATGTAGAAAACAAAACTGAAACACTAAGAAAAGTTAAGGTTATTAACATCTATGCTGCTCTGATTCCATTTCAAATGGTAAAAAAGTTATTTCCTTACTTCAATTAGTCGCTGAGATATGATTGTTTGAAGTTGCCCAAACACTCACCTAAGTGAGAACAGAAAGAGGAAGATAAGACAGGATGGACAACACAGAAACACAAGAAGAACTGACTTCACCTTTCCTTTGTAGACCTGCAGCAGACGATGGTAGAAGAGCCTGGGTGAGAGACAGCCAAACTTGAGGTAGGGACTGAGGACTGTGGTGCTGGGACTCAAACTGTTTGGGGACGTCTTAGGCTTCTCGAAGCTGCAGATCCAATTCTTAGGAAAAAACAAAGATCAAACTGTCATGTTCATTTTACTCCCTATTTGCCCAAACAGTTATCTTTTTTTTTTTTTAGAGTACTGGCAAAAAGATATCATACTTCGTATACGTAGTGCTTTTCTTTCACACATTTTTTGCTATTAGAACACAATACGACAAAAGACTTTCTCTAAACAGGAGCAGAAAAAGTTTCTGCAAACAGAAATAGGGTTTGAATGAAACAAGCTGAAATTGCCTAGAAGTGATGTGGGCAATGGAGGAAAAACTGTCAAATGTAAAGAAAATACTCTCAGGATAAAAAAATCATTACAAATGACATATACAGCAATAAAGATTCAGCATAAATTATTCTATAGTATCATGTGATGTTACTTAATAAACAACAAAGTCAAAGCCTGATCTGCTTCCTTTTCCTTGCGTACTTTTCAACACCATACATACTCTACAGACTAAAATAACCATTTCTGAGGTGAACAATTTTGCAACCATCGCTAGGATGACTTTACAAAACAAAGAGATAATGACACATTCAAAAGAAAAATCATTACACCATACTGATTCAAGTCAATTTGCTGAAATAATATTAGCCGCAATAACAATAAACAAAAAAGCATGCGCAAAGGTCTCACAATTTTTTTTAGATGACGCTCCATTCTTTCCAAAGCTTCAGTTTCTCCACCAGGGTAAAGCAGAGGGCCGCAGTCAGCAGCAGTCTTACCAAGCTCTTCAAGTGTTGGAACGCCAAATTTTTCATCATGAGTTGGACTTACAGGGGTCTTGCAGTCTGTAATTTGAACAATATTTTTACCCACATCAGTTGTATGAAAAGTGTAGAACACAGACTTACAAAAAAAAAAAAAAATTATAAAAACAAGATCCATTATAAACCACACATCCTGCTCATTACTATTGACTACAACTTCTAAGTATATTGCACAAAGTGATTGAAGTTCAAGTCCAAACATACCATGAATGGCAACGATGAAAAAGGATTCAATACAATTCAATTTCTTAGATGACTAGGGAGCACAGAAAAAAAAAAAAGAGAAAACGCAGACAACCAGCCATGTTATTACATCAGACTGCTATCCAATGCTATTCAATCATTTCAAAGGCAACTGTCATTACATTTAAAAAAATCTAAATGATTCAACCTAAGAACTTTGGTTTTGGATTGAACATTTTTACGCTATCTGATGATGATTACCCATTGGCGAAAATCAGGCTGCCGGGCTCATAGTCTTACTGAAGAGTGAGGTTGTGGATTTGAATCCCTGTATACCTTGTGTCCTTGGGAAAGTCACTTTACACAAAATTGCCTCACTTGGCCCAAGTGGCAACGGGCAACTCGGATGCTGCTCTTGTGACAACCAACAGTAGTGTTTGGTGAATGTTATGGTCCATTGTTGTTTATGATAATACTGGTTTGTTCGTAAGTATTGTATGCATGAATTATGTTTGTATTTGTATGCAGCATTGTCAAACAAATTTCCCTACAGGGATCAATAAAGTATTACTTAATGTATTTATTTATTCATTTATTGAAGTTATGTTTAAAAGATACCTGTTTTCAATATTTAAGAAAAGAAACATCAACTGTAACAAAATAATGCCTAGAAAATAGCTCCAAAAGAAGCTCAACATACTTTCCAGATCTGCATGCGTTGGTCTGGGCTGGGCCTCATCAGGATGACCCATTTTGGACACAATACTTTGAAATTTCTGGTATGTGAGGGGGGCAGAGCCTCCATTGGCTTTTACTGTCCTGAGGAGTTAAAAACCAAAATGTAAGGGAGGGGCTGCCACAGCAAAGGACACTCATCCAATTACACTAAAAGTGAGAAGAGTAGCAAAACCTTTGGTTGCTGTATAGACTTCATGATACTAAATTCAAAAGAATCTCATATCTTTTGTGAAAGAAAAGTTCACTGAAATGCTTTCCATATCTTAGATAAAGAAATGGGCAGCAATATCTTGAGATGACCTACTTTGGCCTTTGATGCTTTTATGCAAAGTCAAATTGTTTTCCCAAGTCTTTTCCCACAGTCGATCAAGTCCACCCTGAGCATTACACCATGTTAAGAAATGTACACAGAGATGATATAATCAATCAAACTCAAACATGATTAAAGCATCTAAGGGTAAGACTAAGAGCACAAACAAACAAAGGCACAGTTTGATTTTTGTTAAGCATGGGACCTTGCCCCCCTGAGTCCTGATAAAACACAAGCATAGATTGATGTAAGGATAAAGTTTTCCTGACTAGATAACATCTTTCATAATTTTCTCACATGTTCCACTTTTAAACTCACCAGTATCTTTTGTTGATAAAAATAAGTTATCTTAATTATAACACAGAAAACACTGACCCTCAGTTGTAAAAGGAAACCATACCTAAAAAAAAATTCACAATAATACAAAAACAAAGAAGGTGAAACCCTGCTCAGACCCCTTTTTTTGTTCTCTTTGTTCATGCCTGACTCAGGCATCCTTGGTAGATCAGCTTTCAAGACAAATCACATGTTTAAACAAAATGCAGTGGAAAAAAAAGAGAATATGAGCTCACTTTGAAGCAATTAGCACAAAGTATGCAGCCACTCACTTATGGACATCATACAGGGTGTGAGAAACACACTTGATCACCTCCACACCCAGTGCCTTCAGTGTCGATTCCACTTTTTCATCTCTCTGGACAGAGTAAGGTTCTGTATCAACTTCAAGCGTCAACTTAGTGATTTTCCATTGTTTGCATAGTTTTTCTATTTCCACCTCAGGCTTCCCCCGCACCACATACAACCTGAAAAAAAAATGACATAGGACACACAAAATTATTATGTGTACGGGTCATCTCTATCCACGGGCAGGCACCTCTTGAAAACAAGAAATATAAGCCTACTTAAGGTGAGAGTGTTTCCAAGTGACTGCCAAAACCCCGTGGGCCATAACAAATGGAATGGAATATAATTTAACAAAATACAAAGGGACTAATAAATGAGTTCTTCACCATGTTTGATAAGATGTTAGATTTTAGCATGGGATAGTTTTTTATAATATTATTAATATAGAGTATGTCTATCTGAATCTGTCTGTTCGCATAAATAACAATCCCTCTTTAACTCCAGTTGGTTCTGGCAGGCAGGGAAGAAGCAGCTAAGGCTAACACCTCAAATGACTTTACAGGTCAGGAAATAATAATATTGAAAGAGGCTCACAGCTCAGAACCAAACTCATGGACAGAAAAGATATATATGTATGAGATAGAACATTATAATTTGCAGACTCACCGCAAGTTTAGAGACTTCAGGCTGTCATCTAAATCTTTCAAAGCTTGGAGCAAAAAGCGCCATCTATTGCATCCAACCCGACACTCAGGAGATGAGGCAAACCATGGGTCGAGTACAAAGATTGGGTACAGCTCAGATGACTGGTCACAGGCTTTTATCAGAGCTGGGTTGTCGTGCAGACGAAGGCCTTTCCGAAACCAGTGAATCGCTCTATGTGTTCCCATCATGGATTTGAATCTCTGTAGTAAGCATGAAGAAAACCATGAAAATTAGAGAAACCTCACCTACACAATGTGTACATGATACAAAGACAGCGAAAGGCGGAAGGACTTCCTCAAGCCACCAGCACCACACCTGACAACACCAACCCCTTTTGCCCTGTAACCATTCATAAATCTTCTAATTCAACCCCTCTACTTGTGTAACCATTGATAAAGCCTCCAACTTAACCCCTATTGTTGTAACCACTAACCCAACCCAGACCTCTGTAAGACTGTAAGTGGCTGCCAACAAAATTGTCTGAAAATTTTGCCAGGCCATATGGCCCAAAAGTTGAAAGTCAAATGTTCACCTCCCGAAGAAGGCTGGCAGAACTTCAGATCGTAGTAAAATTTTCGGAAATCAGACAATTGTCGAGCTTTTTAGTATTTTTATAGGTCTGTCAACCTTAACCTGAAATGCCCCTGCTAATTCCCCTCAAAATTTTAGATATGAAGTTAACTTTCACAGTAATTAGGGCCAACTTCTAAACTAGGCCTACTTATCTGGCGGTCTGAGGAAGCCCTTCCGAAAGAGCTGTGAAGTTGTAAGTGGAGTTTGACAAGAGGACCAGCCACATGCTCTTTAAAGATACAAGTTACCTAGGTTGCACCAGTTTCCGCCCATCTAAGAACCAGGGATGCCCCATGGCCAAGAAAAAAACAACTGAACTTAGATCGACTTATCCAGCTATGAAGGCCGTGTCCGATTTTGTTTACCATTGACATCGACCTGACGAGAGTAAAACTGCTGTCTATAGTGATCTTTGTTTTTCATTATGAATGACACGGTGTTCGCCAATGCTGGATTCCTCAGTGACAACTTTCTGCTTTTTCCCACTCTCAACGGCTTCGATGAGCTCTATTTTGCGTTTGAGGGGCAAGATCGTCAATTTACTAGCCATGATGTTGTTAGTTTTAGTTTTATGTACCGTACCGTAACTTGACAGCGCACGAGATAGTGAAGGAAACTATTCGACTCGATGTGTGGTAGCAAAGTGAGTAGAGCAATCGGTTTGCGCTGTGTATCGTGCGCGTGCTGTGTGATCATAAAGAAAAAAGGGCCACGC
>JAUKPP010047953.1:0-11186 GCA_032273245.1 Phyllaplysia taylori | reverse complement strand
GTAGATTAGGACAAAAGCAACACAAAGAAAGAAGTAGAAGGAGCAGACCACACCAGAGCACCCAACAACCATACCAACTGTTTGTTTTAGTTTAGTTGAGGTTTTACAGCACTATCAATGCTATAAAGTCATATCAGTGCCCGGAAGTAGATTAGGACAAAAGCAACACAAAGAAAGAAGTAGAAGGAGCAGACCACACCAGAGCACCCAACAACCATACCAACAACAATACCAACAAAAATACATAATGTAAATAATACAAGAAGAAGCCTAAATTAGTATTTAGAGAAAGCACAAGAAAGTTTTAATTTTCAGTCAGAGATCATCTTAATGGCAACCTGAACACATGTAATCACAGTTTGCGAAAGATATTAAAAAATCAGTCTCTTTTGTAAGCACAGCAATACATAATGTATCAGAGAAAATGAAATGAAGACAGGAAAAGGAGTGGAGATAAATTTTACACTGTCATTATAGTGGAGAGAAGTCTACATTGCATAATGTATCAAACTGAAATGGAAGCATTGTAAAGACTCTGAAACAGCATACTATCAAGCAATCTGAAAAAGAAAATACATGTCTCATATTAGTAACCATAATGTACATTGTTATCAACATTTTTGAGAGAAACAAGTAATTATTCAAACACATCTGTTTATGGACTTTGCCTAACTTCATTCATAGTATAAAATTATAAAACAGTTCTCAAGGCTTCAATGATCTTATAATGAATTCTTACAGCCTAAAAATCACACAACCCAAAAAATAGACAATGCAAGTGTCCCATAGTTAGTAAGGAAGCAAGCCTTCTTCTGTCTGACAAAATGGCCTTCACTAATGGAGAAACAATAACATTAGGCAAAATATACATGACATTTGAGACCTACAGTCCAGACATATAAGAGACCTTGCATTTCAAGAGAAAGAATATAATCCATTAGAATTGGGACTGGAAAAAGTATATTATGATGCAGTCAATGAATGTTATAACCGGAATATACAGCACTTCATAAGGGTAAAAAAATGTTCATTTGTACTAGAGAGATTTAAAGAAGACCGCCAGATAATAATCATCTACTTAAATCTGTTGTGCATAGCAAACAGTAGGTAAACATCTTCTGATTTCACTTTCAATTCTGTGTAGTTAAAGGACATACATGTACTAACATTTCACTTCTGGACAAGACAAGACACACACACGTGTTGTGAATCCATGAAATTATGCAGGCCCTTGTCAAAACAAGGGTAACAGACTTATCAGCATTTGTCTGGGTGTCAGGCAAATTTCTGCCATGAATGCTTTTTGTTCCCTAACAAGTTCTACATTCATTGGAAAAACATTTCATAGTGAATTGAACTCATGGACATTTTAAAAAAAATTAAATTTTTGAAAGCAATCAAAGATTAAACAAAATGAGACACAGACTTTATCAAACCCACAAATGTCTTGACTTTGAGACAAGACAAATCAATACTTTTCTCACCCATGCCAAGAGAAATTAAGTGCTAGAATTTCCATGACACCAACAACTAAAATGGACGAGTGCCTGAATCTGTCACATCCCGACACAATATGTAAGCTAGTTCTGAGGACTATGAGAAAAGAAAAATGCCATAAGAGTTGTAGTAATAACAACTACAAAAAGATATTAACCATGCCTATACAATACTAATCCATGTACCAGTGAATAAAAAACTAGAATAAGAGCAAGAAGTGTGTCATTGTTAAAAAGCTTTACTAAGGTCAAAATATGGATGGAACATCAAACCCTGAGCTCTAGAAACCCTGTAAAAACGTATCTATATGGCTGGGGTAAAAGAATCTTTCATGACTGCACAGAAATATTTTCGTGGGTTTTGAATTTGACACATCAAACTTAACAGAAAAAATGGCTTGGGATCAGCGCATACAAACACTCTCAGAACAGTCAAACGAACACACTGCTGATACTAGCTTATATCACTCTTTACAGTCCAACATATAATTTTTGTGTCTTGTGCCATGTGTCTCCTAGTATAGACACAGAACATGCATGACAAAAGGAACAAAAACTATACAATATACATTTCTTGAAAATCGACATACAGTTTGTGAATACAGTACATTAATATAAAATGTTAACATTAAATAGCGATATTTGCCTTCAATAACTTGAACAATGTTTTTGAAGAATGTGCTATTAAATGCTGACAGTGTCTTTCAAACATCCTGTAAGTCGTAACAATTTGATTAGAAAGTGAGGCATAAAAAGCAAGACTGAAGAATTTTTTTCTCAAATTGATCACATAAAAATGACGAGAAGACTGAATCTGAGAAAGCAATGGTTCTCGTTGGACTTGTCGGGTTGAGCCTACATTACATCAAGAGATGAAGTTTTTAATCATAAAGTTCTATTACTTTTTTTTGTAGAGGTTTTATGGCTTTTTAGACACTGTAAGGTTATAGAAGTGCCAAGAAGAAGCAGATTGACAACACATGTAGAAACACTTAGAAAGAGTAAAAATGAGCCTACCACATCAGAACATCCTCAAAGGCGCATAAATCACACACAACCTTTGTGCTTACATCAACAATTAATAAAAATAATAACAGTTGCAATGGATAAAGATTTCAACTAAGTACATTGAACAAACTTCCATACTCCTGGTGTGTTTTGAATGGCAAATAAAGTGTACAGTTAAAAAAATAAATATCAGTAGTTTGTTAGCTTTGGTGTAAAATTACCCTTTTAACACTATGAAAGGTTATTTATCAAAAGGCTGAATCTCTTTCAAGGTTTACTTCTGACAAATGTCGGAACTATGAAACTTGAAAAATGATCACTCTTACCCCTGGTTGGCCCTGACAAGCAGGGTTGAAGCGGCCTGCCTTCTAAATGACCTTACAGTGATGTAAGGGGCATTTATACCATAACCGACAATGCAAGGGGCATTAAACCAAAACTAACAATAACAGAATAACACAAAACCTGTCAAACAATGGCAAAACAAAGAGGAAAAAGAAGTAACAATATCAAACAATATGCCCTCAGGGAGACATACACGTATGTACACACATACAAATGTTTTGAATTATCACAGAATCAGTAATGGCCACGAGTTAACAATTCTCAACGCCCTACTGCTGCAGTCTTGAGCAAATACAATACATGGGAAATTCTCTGAAAAGTATATAATGTTATCACTACCGTATATAGGAATTATATGTTGTATGCATCACCATCTGACCGACCTCACAGGACTCATAAGAAAGTCCTCAGGCCGAGAGGTAGGATTTTAAATAACAGTTGATTCTGTTTAAAATCAACAGGTTGGGACTGAAGGAACTGTTGAATTTAAAAGAGGTTGATCTTATCCGTTTCTGCCTTTTCAGCATCTTGATCATACTAGTCTACCATTTTCGCTTTAAACCACCATGAAACATGTCTGCATTCTGGTTGAGTATGACAACTTTCACTGCTGTTTGTATTTCCACATGCATTACAAACTCTGTGGAATCCTTTGGGATCCCAGATTGCAGTATATCTGCATCAAAATCACTTTCATCCTCGTCTTTTTTAAATTAGATCACAACAGTGAAAGGCAATCTCAGTAGAAGGTGGTGCCTCTTATCAGCCAAATAGTCAGTCTCCCCTGGACTGGTGTGACGAGACGCTTCAGTTTGGTTTGGTTACCAGTTTTACATCCCCTGCAACACTGTAAGGTCATTTAAGAAACGGGCAACTTCGACCCTGCCTGTCAGGGCCAACCCGGACTGAGAGGGAAAAAATCCCAGCAGAAAAAACCCCCAGATCGTCCGCGATCGGGGATCGATCTAGGGTCTTCCCGCATGCAAGGTGAAGAGCCAAACCATTACACCACAGCGCCGGTAGAAGCTTCAGGGCCCCTCCCAGAGATTACAACTGTTTGATGTGTGCGCAGGTTCACACATGCGTGCCTGGCCACTTAGTTGAATTAAAAAAGTGAGGAGAGAGGCAAAGCTAGGCAATTTTGTTTGCTGTGTGCAGGCAGTTTAGTCGAGATTACCTCACCTCAGAAGCTGGGTAAGGTTAAAAAGCAAGCAGCTAAACGTGACTGGAATTAAGTTGGAACTGCTAGAATGCTAAATGTGTGCGAGGCTACACAAAACCGTCACTTCTTCTGTCTTCCTCTTCTTGCACTGGTAGCGGCTGGCATTCAGTGTTGAATCTAAGTGAAAATATCGTCCAACCTGTTGACTTTATCCGAGAAAATGGTAAATGAAATATAGAGAGAAAAAGAACAGGCTGCAGGAAGATGTTGACCTTAAAAGAGAGTGAATGTTAAGCCAATTGAATTTATGTGGACTCAACTGTACTGTATGTGTGTAGAAGTCTAAGCAATCCACTCCCGACTACAATAGTGAGAGGTTAAGCCAAACTCAAGTACTACTAAATACGACTGAGATATTGATGAGATACAAGGTGCAAAGGTAAAGACTTCATGTAACAACCTAGAAGACAGCGACAATTGCATCAGAAGGTTTCGCACTGAGTCATGCATGGATCACTGTGGCATAAAATTACAGGCAAAATGTGACCTACCTTTGTTTGTAGGTACGTTTGGCCTTGAGAAAAATTATTTAATTTGTGGAGACAAAGAATTTCTTTTTTTTAAACGTTACTTGGAATATGCAAAAGACCTTTGAATACAAAACAGATATGATTAAAAAACAGAAAGACGCAATTACTAAAATTTGTATACAAAGTGAATAAAAAGCATTTTGGCCTGCTCATTAGAGAGTTTGCAGCCTCTGAGCTAAGGCAGGGAAGGAGAAAGAAGGAGAAAGAAACAAGTTTTTATCCATACACTTTCTCAGGGAACTTTAAGAGAAACGATTGCAGTTGCTGAGTTAAATCTATAGGAAAAAGACAGAAATATCCCTGTATAAATATATACAGAAAATTAGAAAACGTATTGTGCAAATGAAGTAGGCTATTTCTCCTGACATATCTAAATATAAGATAGCAAAATCTTGTCTGCTTAGATAGGTACATTTCAATGACAATTTATCTGGAATTCTATAGAAATTCTAAAAACAAATGTTGGCAAAGTACAAAATACTTTGATCTCTCTTAGAGTGACCTTATCAACATGCAATGGGTATAGTGCAAAAAAGATAAACTACAAACGCCATTTTTGTAATTTTGCAAAGAATAACAGCACACGGTGTCATTAGCAAGATTGTCTACTGCAAGAGCTAATCTATCGCAACATTATAAGTCTCTTTAAAAACTCTCGACAAAGTTTTACCATTTACATAAACATAACGCTTTAAATTTTTTAAAAAGCTCTTTCTCTCTAAACAAAGACATAGACACATTGGTTTTTATATTTTAACCCTTCATGCACATGAAGTCCTGCCTGGCTTGTCTTGTTTCATCCGAAACATGAATATTTCACATATCGTCTGAAAGGGCCCAGCATTCTACAGCTTAATATCATAGGGTGTATACAAATGGACAAAATTGCAACCTTTACACATAAAATACAAACTCAGGAAGAAGAAAGTATCTTCTTAAAAGCCGCATGAATCAGTATTCATCTAACAAGATAACAAATATTACATTTAAATACAAAAACTAATATTTATAACATCCCATCACCCAAACTGGATCATATACACAGAAACAGGGAAACCATTGAAACTACTTCACTTGTCATATTTACACATAATCATCTACTTGATGTGCAATAAGTGCACCTAATCAATATTGTCAATGTAGGAACTTCTTGGGTGGGTCACTGAATTTATCAATACTAAAAAAAAAGCATTGCAAACATACTCAAGTGCACCTAATCAACATTGTCAATGTAGGAACTTCTTGGGTGGGTCACTGTAGTTATCAACACAACAAAAAGCATTGCAAACATACTATCGATGTACTTGTGATTTTTAGCTGCATCAAAGTCTGCATGGAAACTACTGACAAATTTTCAGTCACAGCAAGCTATGCTAAGGACACAAACACTAGCACAAACCGAGCGTCAGTAGAGAAGCCACAACACTGACATATCTTTCACTGCTACACTAAACACATCAAGGCTGCCATTAAGTAACAATTTATTCCTGGTGTACTATTCGTTTGTCAAAACAAAAACTTTAAAACATGCAAAATGGCAAAAAAAAAAAGAAACATGCTGAATTTGGATAAGGCATCTTCACCCATTTGTCCTCAATGAATCAGCTGAACTCTAATGGCCCAGACAGCAAAAATAGACAACATGCAGGGGGGAATCAGTCCAAAGATAGGAATAGCCCTTGATATGATATGTAGACCTGACAGCCTCATGAAATCGAAACTTGTAGTTTTTTCAGTTGCTTGACTTCGAAACTCAGCGAAAGTTAAAAAAATTTTGTCACTGAAAGCAGGATTGAGGCAACACACAACCTTAATGCAGATAAGCCTATCCTATAGCAACTAAAGCTAATAAAAAGGACACTTTTGACTGATCATGATACTTGCCATTGGTAACAATACATCTGATCTTGTCCTAGTCATTCTAACACAGGATGGAATTTCATAGCCGGAAGAAGCAAGTCACTAATTCATGATAGGTGTGAGAAATTTGTACAAAAAACTATTTTCCCACAAAAGTTCGCAGTACCCCATACAGGCTACAATAGATCTTTTCCACCTCGTAAAGTTTGGCCACGTCACCGTCTCTCCATCTTCTACTTCACATTGGCAACATTCGGTGCAGGGACAAACAAAGGCTCCAGTGTCTGAACATTCATCTTTGGGGTGTAGATACCGGGCCTTGCTGGGAACCGAACTCCTGCCACTTCTATCTCGTATTTGACGTTGCGGTTGAGGACCCATTCGTTGATGTTGCTCTGTGTAGACAATTGTCCATCCTCACCCATCTCACCGATGAAGCCAAGACACACCATCTTCTCCAGGGTGAAACTGAGTCAAGGAGAAGAAAAAAATAGAGTTATTTTTAAATTCTATACACTTGAACTTGCCTATTTAGTCACCTCTCTATAGTAGTTACCTGTACCAATAGTCACTGTTCTGCGGCACCCTAGTGTTTTTCCTACATATTTTCACCTCTTCAAAATATAGTGTTCCCTCTTCACCACCATCAGGTCAGTCATTTTCATGATAATGTAGCCTATCCATCACCTGCTAATAGCAAACACTCCAGTAAAACTTGCTGCGCATGAAGCACCGAGAAAATCTTTCAACTTAGTTTAGACAATTTGCGGTGGCTCCATATACAAAACCTCATCTCAAGTGCACACTTTACTGAACTTCATATGAACTTTATTGATCTCTGTGGGGAAATTTGGGGTACAATGGCATCAACAATCATATGTTCTCTAACAATACCAGAATAAATACATGGAATAATCAAAGCATTCACATTCATTCTAAACAATTTCACGTATGCCACTGCTGGTCACCACTGTGCAGCGCCCATGTAAGCTAGGGTTGATGTGTCTTGCTCAAGGACACATCGCAGTGGTCACGAACTCACAAGCTGCTATCACTCAGAATTGCTTGAAAACATTGTGAACCAGAGTTCACTAACCACTCGACCACGGGTATAATTGCATTCATATAATCATTTCCCTTGATCTACGATGTATTTCGTAACAAAACAATGCTGTTAAATGACATTTATCATTTATGCTGGCGTGTTTCGTTAAAAGATAATACTTTTTGTAAAGTATTTCCGCCTCAAATTACCCGTAGCTGCAGGTGGTGGTCATGCCGACAAATTTCCCATCGCGGTAGATTGGCTCTCCACCCCAGGGCCAGATGTCCTCATGGACGTCAAAGTCATCCAGCACAAACTGCGTAAACCTGCGCTGTACCCCGAGCTTTCGTTGCTGCAATAAGGCTTCCTTGCCGATGAAGTTGTCGTTTTCCTGTGGGAAAAAAAGATATTATCGAAAGCTATAAAGTTGTCATTTTTCTATGGAAAAACAGATATTAAAGAAAGCTATAAGCTTGTCATTTATTTTCTATGGGAAAATAGATATTGAAGAAAGCTATAACTTGTCATTTTTCTATGGAAAAACAGATATTAAAGAGAGCTATAAAGTTGTCATTTATTTTCTATGGGGAAATAGATATTAAAGAAAGCTACAATGTATAAAGTTGTCATTTTTGTATGGGAAAATAGATATTAAAGAGAGCTATAAACTTGTCATTTATTTTTTATGGGGAAATAGATATTAAAAAAGCAAGGTCCCAACGAAGAGTTTACACAAAGGGATCTACAAGGATTCAATAGATGTTGGCTTTTAGCTTTTGGTTTGATTTGGTTTTGGCTTAATGTCCCTTGCAACACTGTTAGGCTTTTAGCCTCCCCCCATCCCTGCAACAATGTAAGGTAATTTAAGAGGTTGGCTACTACAATCCTGCCTGTCAGGGTCAACTAAGGCTGAGAGGGACACTGCATCCAAGCAGGGGGATGTGGATAGTTGATATTAGAACTGCCACATGTGAGCCTGAAGTCCTCCACATGATAAGCAAAAAGCCTTTAAAGTACAATACACACTATTGTGGATTCAACAGATGTGGTAGTCAAAAATGGAATAGACTCACTACATCCACTCAATGTATTACCGATTTATAACTTAAGAAAAAACAACAACCCAAAAACATTCAAGGTCAGGACATTATGAAAGAGAGTGCTTTTTTTTCTATGTCTATGACCAACCACACTAGAAAACCCCAGAATATTAATTTTCCAGTGAACAACAGCCTCTCAAAATGGATCATTAAACAAAAAAATGTAACCGTCCCCTTCCCCCCTCCCCCTTTACTAACTGTGTCGCAAGGAAAGTAAAACCATATCCAGCTACATAAAATTTAACAAAACAAATAAACAAGCAAAAGATTGCTCTGCCTAGTCCTGAATAAAAATTCAGTGGTAGGTTATATCATCCAAGGAATAGGGTGGTAACATTGGATATGCCAAGCAAGACTCACATCTAACTTTGTGCGGAAACCTCGACCACATTCCAGTGGGGTTGTCTTGTCATCTAAATCAAGACCCCAGTAGGCAAAAAAGTTCTCAATGCGTAGATGTCGCAGTGCGTAGTAGCCGGCATTGCGAATCCCATAGTCCTTTCCAGCCGTCATGAGTGTGTCATAGACGTGAAGTGCATACTGAGGACATGAGTGAAGGGAAAAAAACATAGTGACTTCAACTTAAAGAAAGAGAGGGAGAGGGAGAAAGAGAGGTAAAGAAAGAAAGAAAGAGAGGGAGAGGGAGAAAGAGAGGTAAAAAAAGAAAGAAAGAGAGGGAGAAGGAGAAAGAGAGGTAAAGAAAGAAAGAGCATCAGAGAGAATATAAAAGAGGAGTGTTAGCTGCATTTATAAACTTTGTTGACGCTAGGAGGAAGGGAGGGAGGGAGGGAGGGAGAGACAGAGTAAAGAAATAGAAGAACAAGAAAGAGAAGGATGAGGCAGAAGATCTTCAGCATGAAGAAGATGAATAGATTGCAATAAACAAAGGAACAAAGGGAAACAAATGAAACCAGACACCTGCCCTGAACAACAGCGCCTGCGCTTGTGCACAAGGCAAAATCAATCGAGCTGAAGCATTTCGAAGGACATTAGGGCCAGAGTAAAATAATCATATTTGGGGCAAGCAACCCTGATTTTGACTGTTTTTCAGTGTTTTTCGTATAAATTTATAAATGGTGGCCAAAAATTGTATAAAATCATAACAAATTACGGTTTTCCATAATGGTTGGCAACTCTGAAACAGCTTAAGATACTAAAATAAAAAGTATATTTTACATCTCCCCACCCATATTCATGTAGGCTATAGACTTTGCAGAGCTTTTTCTCCACTCTAGGATTTGCGACTTACAACTCATTTGGACAGACCACAAGACGAATCATATCTTCCATATTTATGTATTAATGCTTGTATTTGTATGAATATGAATGTGTTTGTACACCATTGCAAGAAGAATTTCCCTACGGGAATAAATAAAGATGACTTTTCTTTTTCTTTACTATCTAAAATGCTCAAGCTAAACCTAAAATGTGCCGTGATGATACTCAACTCACTTCAGATGGTATGTACAAAATAAAGCCGTCCTCTCCCGTGTGGGTAAGTCTCATAGCCCTGACACTACTGGCGTGGCCCACGTCGATGATGTTGACAGTCATGGGCCGGAAGTCTGTCTTGTTGGTGGTGATGTCAGCCACGTCTGCAAGCAGCTGTTGAGCGTGCGGGCCGATGATGTTGATGCCGGAGAACATTGAGGTCACGTCTGTCACCTGCACCGACCCGTCTGTGGGCATGTGGGAGTTGAGCCATGAGATGGCCCGGGTCTGCTGGGTGGCAGGGCAGATGATGTAGTAACTGGGAAAGACATTTGAGGGAGACAAGGAGGTAAAGGGTATTTCTCTGTATTCTTCGAAAGCTTTGGCTAAAACAGCCAAAAGAAAAGTCATCTTTATTTATCCTTGTGGGGAAATTAATTTTGCAATGGTGTACAAATGCATTTATATTCATACAAGTGATAATACATACATGTAATAAGTATGGAGATAGGTAACACCACTCATACAAACCATGCATATACATACACCAAGCTGGTGCCTCTATAAATAAATAACTCTAAACTAACTTGAAAACTTTACAGAAGACTGCAATACACAGTTCCATTTGCATCCAAATTCAGTCAACTCCTGGTCTAGAGAAAGTAAAGTGTGCAGTGAATTACACCATTCATTTGTAGATGTAAAAATACTGAATTAGTCATGTCTTGAAATGGTTGATGGGTGTTCTAGTGTGGCCAGCTCCATCTCTTTAATTTTGAGTTGCTATGACCTTACAACATCAATAGTGCCGTAAAATCCACAGCAAAAACAAAACCCTGTAACACCTTTGAAAAAACAGATACAACATTAACAGTATTAGAATAACAAAGAAAACAGCAAAAGGCAGACCTGGAAAACGACATATCACATGTGTGATACCATCGGGCATTGTTTCCCCCTGAAGTGGCAAGAAAGAACATAGATAGATCTCATCGGCGCTGTGGTGTAATGGTTAGGCTCTTCGCCTTGCATGCGGAAGACCCTGGTTCGAGCCCTGATCGCGGACGATCTAGTTTTTTTCTGCTGGGATTTTTTCCCTCTCAGTCCGGGTTGGCCCTGACAGGCAGGGTCGAAGTAGCCTGTCTCTTA
>JAUKPP010047842.1:0-16862 GCA_032273245.1 Phyllaplysia taylori | reverse complement strand
GGGGGGCAATCAGTAATGTGCTAACTCTAAGGAAATATGGGAGATTGGCAACAGCTGAATAGCTTCAAACATTTATAATCCAATGGCACGATCGTTCATGGCAAGGGTAAACCAGCCTAAGACTTCGTAAGTACACTCAGGCTCAAACTGCTACAGGAAAAGTTACTGGACTCATCATACCTAAGGTCTCTGCCCATACCTTCTTCAGCCATAGGTAAAATTTTTGGGTTTGTCTTTCATATGCTTCTTTAAAACAAGAAAGAAAATGAAGTGTTGTTAAAGATTCCCAGTGAGAAAGAAATATAGCATGTGCTTAATATAAACAGCTGAAAGATCCAGTTCGATGCAAAATGGATATATTTAAATTCAGGGATGGGAGTGCTTACTTTAAAAAAAGTGGGGGAAAGCATAGGCTACACTTTCAAATTTGTTCGAAAGCAATCTATAAGGTGTTCGAGACTTTTACATCAACCTAAGTTTTGTTAATTTCATATATATGTAGCCTACAGCCTAGTATTTCAAATAAACAATAGCATAAAGGAGAGTACACTAAAGAGAAAAACACAAAAAGAATAGATCCAACTATACAACCAAAACCAAATTCCTACAGTAAAAAGGTTCAAACAAGCAAGAAATGAATGTGTCTCAGAGGTAAAAAAAAATAAAAAAAATAAATTTTTAAATCACACACTGTGTATGAAGTACAAGGTAGGTCTTCGAGTCTTCTCAATGCAATAGCACATCAACTAACACTTCACCACCAACCCCCAACCTTCCTTACTTTCAATTGTAACAAAGTAAAATGAACAGAAAAACAAAAACTGATAAATGAGTTCGTGATCACTGATTTCAGTTTGCAAGATGATTGAGAGCATCAGAAATAGATTATAAAATGAAAAAAACTACTTTAAAAAATTCAAATGAAATACATTGGATGATAAAAGCTATTTTTAAAATTGCAATCAAGACACATAAGTTCATTGACACATAACAATCTTAGTTGTTATAGAAGTGGATGAGCAACTCTACAAATCACTACAAACTAATAATCATGAAAAGTTGTGTCCTTTGAAAAAAATCTATGCATGTTTTATGTATAGACATACTTATTTAGTCATAAATTCACTGTCGCTATGACAAAAAGTTAATACGTAAGGAAAATCTTCGAAAGTAAAGACTGCCATCAGTCAACATTTACTGACTGCTACAAACATACTAAGTATATAATGGGGAAAATTCTTAATACAAAACTGGAGTTATCTACACAAATGGAACCTCTCACCTGCCTCTAAAATGCAGGAACTAGTGCATGTTCATTGCAACCATTAGGATGAAGTATTAATTCCAAACCAATCACTTCCATAAAAATGAAAACATATGAATGCAATTGTAATTCTACATGTATTACCGTAACCATTTTCAAACCGAAAAAAAATGACATGATTAAATCTGAAAGCCAGTATGCATGTTTATTGCTCTATGGATTTTCAGATACACAAAGCACAGAGTCTTTGACTGTAAAGCACTTCGTCTCATTGTGACAAACCACAATACTGTACAGGGTGAAAGAGGAGTAAATCTCTACTTCTCAACAATAACAATGGCAAATCCTAGTCTCTTTCGGAGTGAAATACAAAAAACAAAGTTGAATGAAATTTATATATTTCATAGATGAAATGTTTTGTCATTGCAAAAAAAGTATATCTTCATGGTACAGTTCACATGGACCCATAAAAAATCAATGACCTTGAATATTTTCATGTGCATTGAGTGACAAAAATGGAATGAATACATGAAAGCATTCACGTATCTTTTTTTTTGTTTTTGCTTGAATTTTTTTACACTGACAAAGTCAAATCTTGATGATGTTAAAAAATGCATATTCATGTGATGAGACAAAATGCCAACCAGCGAAATGTAAGGATACTCAAGTACATAACAAAAATAAGAATGAACAGAAGAAAATTCAACAACAAAACTATCACACCCCCCTTCCAAAAATGAAAGTATCATGAGCTCAACATAAGGAACCATAAAAGCAGGCCTACTTTGTTGCCGACGTTCACAATCAGAAAGGAAGAGACAAGTGGCAGCAGTGTCAAGAAAACTGAAAAATGATGATAACACGACTAAAAAACTCCCCTCAGCCCTCCCATATTGACGATTGGTTTGTTCAGTTTGGTTACCAGTTTTCATCCCCTGCAACACTGCAAGGTCATTTAAGAGACGGGCTACTTCCACCCTGCCTGTCGGGGCCAACCCGGGCTGACAGGGAAAAATCCCAGCAGAAAAAACCCAGATCGCCTGCGCTCGGGATCGATCTGGGGTCTTCCGCATGACAAGCGAAGAGCCTAACCATTACACCACAGAGCCGGTATATTTACGATAAAAGACTGTATACCACACACTTTATTTTTGCCCTGTTGTAGAAACAAAAGATACAGAGTGAAAGAATGTAAAATTATTTTTGCACATGCACTCAGACATTGTTTTCATGTACTTAAACCTTTGTAGACATGAAGTTTATAATCACACGTATCTATACAAGTGAAAGAGAGCAAGCCAAAAAAAAGTGAAGAAACATCAAATAGAATTTCAAAAAATGAATGAGTTGAACAAAATTCTATATACAGAACACCTTAACATAAAGAACACCTCTAAAGCATACCCATTAAGTAGAAACAACAATTTTTATAAGCTAGGATAATGACAAATTTTATATATAATATATTCTATATTTAGGTGTAAGGAAAGTCTTTGAAAGACCATAATCAAACAACAAAATTTGAACAAGTAAACGTTCATTCGTGTCCATTTTGAAGATTGCTGCACAAGTCCTTGAGCTGCTTTGGTGCCTGCTGTCACAAACTCCATGCTTAGCTCATTGTAAGCACTACCCTCTGATAGGAATATAATATACTCCTTTCACTGCACACATCATGACTGATTTTCACAATCCATAAAAAATACACCAAAAAAATCATTTGTCTTTGAGAAATATCCAACAACATGTGTCCTGCTGGTGCTCAAGCCGCAAAGTTACTACATGTGTGTGTAGGGAAGTCATATGAGGTCATATGCAGCAAACGTTTGCAAGACAAGCAAAAACAAGCTCCATTTCACTCCTGTGTGCAAAACAACTGAACAACATGATCTAGCCGAGTTAGCAAAGACTGGTTGGTTGTTCTCAATATAGTTGAAACGGAAAAATGAAGATCATCAATGGACAGGTATGATGTATTGGTAGTCCAGATATGGATTAATTTTTAATGATCAATTCTAAATTTGTGGTGTAAGAACAAGAAACATTTGAACAAAACAAGATGTGCTTTCTAAAAATAAAAAAGGCAATTAAATCTCACTGACCAATGGTAGGGTGTAATGACTTTCAACCAGTTGTAGGTCATTTAGGGCGTAACACCAGCAACAGCTTGTACTTGCACTTAGGTGGACATAACTCTACAGCAATCATTTTCTTTCATAGTTTCAAAAATGTGAAAGTGTTTCCACTTTCTATTCTAAACAACCAAATAAACTATTTACAGACTCCACAGAGACAAACATGGCCCCGTTTTGATATCTTTTCCTCAGTGTATTGCAAACATCCCATACCACTCTGGAAAGCCAACTACTTACTTAAAAAATACAAGACCTAAACGGCACCAGCATCAAATGTTTTGTTGAACCTTCTGGAAGATCAACTGTTGAGTAAAAAAAATCAAAAGGACGAATTGTTAACATTGAGACATGTCGGACTGAAGATACACTGACTACCTTAACATAGAATATAACATCAAAGATACTTTAATGATATACAGTGGAATCTTGTGAGTATGAAGTGACAGGGGACATAAAAATTTGATCATGCTAGGCTAAGCATGATACTTCAGCATCATCTATGTTTTACTATTGGTCAGGTGGCCTCTCCAAATGAGCCATAGGTTGTATTTTAGCCATGGTACGAAAGCCCGTTTGTGTCCCTTTCAAATGGTGCAAGAACTACAGTGGACGCGGCTTCAACTGAAAGTGTCTATTCCACAACTTGTGATAATCCAAAAGAAAATGAAATCTCAGATATTTTCCCTTCTTTGTCTTTGTAAGAAAACTCATGTTTATCCAAAAGGCCCCTCTTTCTAAACCGAAAAGAATTTCGATGGTTGTGTCTTTTATTTCTTAACCAACAACCATCAAATAATACCGGACACATGCCTGTTAGCTCTCGTATCAACCCAACAATAAACAAGGTCAGCAATTGCTTCATAGCATATAACATCAGTGTGAACAAACCTTGTCCAGTAAGTCCAAGTCATTCTGCAGTTGTACTCGATACTGTTGGAGTTGTGGTACGGGTATCTTGTCCAGCTCGTTGGTGCGTGACAGGGCGTAGATGTGCTGGCCGCCAGAGATCAGCTGCTGCAGGCGCTGGTTCTGGGACATCATCTGGGAATACAACAATACATGGTAATCAGGCCCTCATCATTGGGGAACAGAGTTGTTGATACTTTACCAACTGTTGAGCAATATTCACCATGAAACATTCAATACTCTGTGCTCCAAAGTTGCCTATATCATAATACACATTTCAGGGCCAATTGCACTGGGAACATTTGTTTTTAAGATAAAGACAATGTAATTAAATTTTGAAGACCCCCAAAATGTTTAATATCCATTTTCTTGAAATGTCCCTTCTGATGGGCTTGGACAAAACCCCAGCATTCTAAAAACACTGTGTTCAAGAATATAGGCTACAGATTTTTTTTTTTAAATGCAAGACAATGTATAGTCTTTACTATGATTACAATATCGGTAACTCTATATAAGCCTTAGAAATAGATTAGCCCCAAATTTCATCATACTGTGGTACACAAAGCATGCATATTTCTAATGACAAATTTGCTTCAAAATCACCACATCTTTCTTGGTCTCATTCCATCTGAGAAAGAAAAGTACGAACTACGCACCCACCCAATTCTAACTTTTGCAACATTCGTAAAAAAATGCCTGACACATTTTTTAACCCATAATCTGAGAAGAGGATTGACGTTATTCAATAATACAAAGGCACCAGCTTCTTTGGCCATTTATGCCAATCTGAGAACAACATTCTAGGAAAAACACACTGTGCATTTAAAAGGGCCAGGATTGAAATCAAACAGAAATCTGTCTGTAATTATAGACACCATCTAACATACCAGAGCATTTTGTCTGTTGATATCAATATAATAGTAATCTCGTCATGTTATAACTTGAGTAAGTTAAAGAAGATCAATTGCAAAATTATGATGCACAATACCTCATCTTTTTGTTTTAGTGTCACTATGCGATCCTCTTCAGCAGACTTTGCTTTTCTATTAGCATCCTCTGCTTCCTTTTTCCAGGCTTCACAAGCCTATGGACGTGAACAAGAAAAGTAAATTGAATTTCTTATACACAAATAAAACTTATTCCTATTCTTCTATTCATATATTTACATTCATGCAATTATGCAAATGCACTTTACACAATCAAACTTGATATTTGCCAAAGTTTGCTGTTGAACTTTCTATTCTATCCCTACTTTCCTTTCACTCCTAAAGATTTCAGGTGGTTAGAAGATGATTAGAACTGGACCATGGCTTTAAATAAAATAAAAAATGAAAACTTTCAGTCCCACATAAACAATAAAATTATAACTTTCAAGTGATCTTAAATTGTAAGAGCAAAGAGCATGCAACTTTGATATTTCTTTGTTCTTGTTCACAAGACTGTGAAGGAAATCTTCACCATAAGATTACAGTTTTCACAAGACTCCACATATCACATACAGGCACAATGTTGAAGATTCTCTTCCAACAAAAACCAACCGGCACTTACACTCTTTGCCTGGGTGTAAACACCCTCCCATTCTGCCATCTTTGATCTTGCCATCATAAGGTCATCCCGCAACTTTTGGATTTCCCCATTCTGGAGCTGGCCACCGAAGGATCCGGACAGCATTGGTGACTGGGGCCCAGCGCTGCGTGGTGACATAGAGTTGGTGTCGCTCAGATTGGAGCCCATTTGATACTTGGTCAGTCCTTGGTAGCAGTTCAGCAGGGGAGATGATGACTGAAAGGGAAACATATATTTCTTTACAAAAGTGCATGTTGGAATTCTTTCCCAAATTTAATGAAAATAGACTTTTCATTTCTGAATGACACAATAACATTTTCACTCCCAATGTTTTCGTTAGGACGAAACACATCTCCCCTGGAAGTAAAGAATGATTCACTGTTGCTTTGACAAAGCGTAAATGAATTACCATAATCTTCTACAATTGCACACAGGGATAAAAGTGAAGTGAATGTGAATGTCCTTAGGATTTTAGACAGAATGCCAGTTTTAAAAATAAGAGGAAGCAAATTTGTTCAATATGAAGCATAATTCTTTTATCCTAAAGTTTGTTTCAAATATAGCACACACACCGATTACTCATGCATCATGGTCGTTTCTTTTTGGTTCATAATAACAACTATACTTAGCCAGAAGGATGCAATGATTACTAACTAAATCACACCTAAATAGATACATATCTGTGATATTTAAAAAAATCAAAAAAATCATAGGCCTAAATGTATTTTACAGCGAATAGCAGATTCAAGACTTCAATTTGACTCACATGATCATTTGAGTCTTGTTTATGTAAGAGCAAAGGTTGCATGCTGTGAGGAAAACTCCCAAATGGCGAGGGAGGGGACTGTGAGAGACTGCTGATACTGCCACGCTGAGCAATGGCACTGGGGGGGATTCCGATGGGAATAGACGAGTTGTTGCTGAAACAACCCGAGGTGGAGAGGCCCGCACTGAGGGAGCTGCTCACAGAGTTGGTGTCCATATCTTTGTCCAGCTCTCTCTCCAGACTACCAATGTCCAGGTCCTCCAGGTTGACATCATCAAGGGCTTTGCCTGTGCACAACATAGGTTTGAAGAAGACATGGTGAAGAAGACAGGCGAAGAAGACAAGGGGGACATAGCAAGAACACAGCAGGCCTACACACTATAGTTATTAGTTCTGACACTACTATATACATCCATCAGCTTTATGTTGGCAACAATGAAATACTGTACATGGCATATATTCATACTTTAACAGAATCCTCAGAATTACCTTAAAAAAAACTAAGCAGGCCAACCAATTAAAAACAATTTCATGGAAAGACTGTGTTTTCAAATAGATAAAAAGATTTGGAATATACTGACAATATCACTTTCCAACAATGAAATGATCACAAAGTTGAATGAATTTAAAAATAGCATTTTCTTTTTTTTTCTAGAGAAATTCACCACAAAATGTGTGATACATAATCTCATGCAAAAATTTTGCCTGAAAACTCAAATCATCTCATTTTTGCCTGCCCACAATTTCAAGATACTACATCAAATTTGATGAGCAGGGTTAGGGTTAGGGTAGGCACTCTGGTGGTGTTTGCTCCAGCTCCTTATGTTTTATGTGTTCCTAGTGTCAAGACTTAATTCTCTTTAGCTAAAATTATCTTACAGAGCCAATAACACTACTAAAACCAACAAAACAAATTTGACAACCACAATTTCGTTAGACACAGATTTTAGACTATCATCTAACAGAGTCCTTGTTTCTCAAAGCAACATCACAGTGGCTAAAATAAGTCACATGCTTAATAAACAAAAAGTTTCCCCTACCTATGACAGACTCCACACAATCCCCTGGTGGGTAGAATGCTGGGGCTAGAGGCGACATGGAGGTCGTGCCGTGTGTGAGGCCCATGGCGTTGGCATGGTGACCGTACAGCCCAGACTGATGGACCAAGATCAGGTTTTCCTTGCGCTTGGCTTTCTCCACAGCATCCAAGGACGGGTCCTTTTCTATTGCCATCAACTGCTGGCGGAGCTTCAGCTATGAGAGAGAAGATGAAACATAAAGTAACCACACAGGCTCATAAAATTTTACAGTCAACAGCAATACATTTTTCAGCTGAATCTAATACAAGGCCCCGGCACTTATGGCCCCGGTTCACAGGATATTCCACTATTCTAAGAATTTTTTTTCTCTACATAACAGTCACCCTTAAGGTCCTCCTTTAAAAGAACAGAGATGTCTAGGGTCCAACATTTTAGAAAACAAGTTCCTTAACAAAGATGTGGGCCATACTATCATTGTTCACATTACAACCCTTCACGTTACTATTAATCAACCGTTGTGGTTTTGATTCAATTTCTGTTGCTACGCTCAAGGGGGGTGGGCAGACTACAACATCTGCCTACTCCGACAGGATCACGCCAAGGGACCTTACAAATTTCTACTGTCGTGTTCATTTCAACAGAAAGACAAAACAAGGCAATCCTGTTGGACACATTCGAACATATCTAAAACCTGGAAAGTTTTGCTTCTTGTGTATACTTTTGATAGTATACAAAATAATACCACACAAGACAGAGAGTATAAAAAACAAAACCACACAAGACAAGAGTATAAAAAATTAAAACATGGACTAATATCAAGATAGGCTATCAATAGATATCAAGATATTGCAAAGTGTAAAAAAAAAAAATCACACAAGATAAAGTATAATAGATAGAAACAAAGGATTCTTATCAGGACTTATACTATCAACAGACATTCAAAGGACTGACAACAAAATACGACAACAATGACAAAAAATGTACTTGTACACTTATAAATTAATGCCATTTCCATCTCAAACATGGACCCAAGAGGTGTGTAGAAACGTCTCTGATAAATTATAAAGAGATCTTGCAATGCTTTAATATTGGACAATTTTTAGAGGAAAAGCTAAAGAAAGCATTCATACCTGATATTCATCTCTCTCAAATCCAGGCGCTCTCATGTATAAAGGAGACACGGGATAATCTGAACTCACACTGCAAGATCTTGCCTTCATAAAGGGATCGTGAAATGGACTGTTACGGAATGAGTTACCGTTACTGCTAGCAAACAAATTCATCTGGTAGAGAAAAAATCCAAATTAATTTCTGAGGAAAAACACATTTCATTCATGCCAGGGCAAAGATATTTGTGTTAAGTTCTCACAAATAATTTTGCCCTCTACTCAACTAGAATATAGCTGATACACCCTACCCTATATACAAGATGGTAACAATTCATTCTACTAACAAAAACATTGTGAGTCACGACTGACCTCTCACTTTGGGCCATCTAAGGTCAACAAGACAGGCGTGTTGCTCACTAAGTCCTAACATCACGTACACTCTGGTTATGTGATCCGTAAGCCCACACTATGTGGTTATGTGATCCATAAGCCCACACTATGTGGTTATGTGACCCGTAAGCCCGCACTATGTGACCCGTAAGCCCGCACTATTGGTTATGTGACCCGTAAGCCCGCACTATGTGCTCATTTGCCAGAGTTTTTCTCCACACAAAAGTCTGGGTCTCACAAACACCAGAAGCCACTAGTTGGGCAGGGTTAGTTTTTCGCTCTTTGGCAAGTCTGGGTCTCACAGACCACAGGAGCATGGAATAGGGGGTGGAACATGTCTGTGCCTAATAGGGTTGAACAGCAGAGTGAAAAGGATGAACATTAATACATGTATGAAATTCCTTGGCTGATTTTTATAGGAATTTATTACTCCAGCATCTCAGCTATGCCATTCTCACCTGTATAGGATTTGGCTGTATTGGTGTGCTGTTCGCTCTTTCTTTTCCTATAGGGTCTGGGAGTTTGGAATCTGACTTCCCATTTTGAACCTGCAAAGCAAGAGAGGTTTCTCCTTTTCATGTTTTTTATTCATGAGAAATCACACAGTAAAGACGACAACATGTATTGGATCTGAGATAATCTATACCCCAATATTGTAAAAACACTAAAACCTGACTGCCATAGGCTATGGACTATTGAGCAACTTATAAAATGCTCTGAAAATTGCTGGGTGCTTAATGCTTAAATAATATCTATTGATAAAAGTGGAAGGTAATGTTGAAATTATTTGAACAAAGTCATATTTCATAAGTGGTGTTTTTATTACATTGTTAATATGAAGTACAAGAAGGTAAGTAAAAAATACTTGTCATTATCATTAAATGCAACTTTCCTCTCGCTGATTCCACATTATGAAAAATTCCTTTGAAATAGTAATACGTTTTTCTTTTAACTTAACTGAATTTTTCTTCGACCTCCCAGTCATAATCATGAAGTAGAACATTGAGCTAAGACCACAAGTGTTGTGAATGGTTACCTCACAGTCACCGGGGTAAATATATTAAAATTTCTCTACCTTTGTGAAAGTCTAACACTATAATATGATGCTTTCACATACATACTGCCTCACCTCTTTACTATGAAAGACATCTTTGGATATACACTCAAGCTTGCCAATGGCGGTGTTCTGGGGCAGGACATTTGTGACAAATGCAGCCAGAGAGTTGTTGTTTATTGAAAGTACATCCCGGACAGAAGTTATTTCTTCTGGAAGAAAAAATTATAATGAAATTCTAAAGGATACACTCAAAGATCTTCAAAGCATGCACATGTCAGCAGAAAAAAATTACTTCAGGGCATCAAATCACATTTTTAAAGTAGCTTGACCTCCAATGCATAGAATAAAAATCAAATTCCAATTGAATTAGCTTTGATAGCCTTTTACAAAACTTAACCCCCTCCCCACCTGCTTAATCTTTATACAACAGTGCGAGAGTTGGGGATGCAGTTAATGCATGAAATACATCTCCTAACAAGGAAATTCTGAATTTACACCTAAAAGTTGACATCCTTTTACGCTTAAAGAAAGATCACTTTTACATACGTGCTCTCTTATGTCATATATTGATCAGATCATACAAACACAACTAGTGGAAAACAACAAATAATGAATATGTATTGTCATGCATCCCACAGTAGTCAATTTGAACATATCTTACAGTCTACCAGTGAGCAAAGTTAGTAAGTGAGAAGTTATTAGTATAGAGCTTTTTTTTGCTGAAACAGTATTTTCCTCTTGTTATTCTCACTTCTGTTTTCTTTTCCCTCGAAGGTCATTCCGTGTTTTGTCAAAGCATGTCCTATTGAGGTCTTTTTCGCAAAGCATATTTAGATTACTTAGTGAGATTTGGAATGAGTGCGAGGACTGTGGAGGAGGGGAGAACAAAGGGAGGGGTATGGGGTCGGCAGGAGCTGCGTTGAGCAGTTTGTTGGGTTATCCCCTTCTTCCCTTGTTTTACAATCTACGAGACAGAGTAAAGCCATAATAATTTGAATAGGCCTACAATTTTTTTTTTACAACAGCATCTTTGCACACTATGCAGACTACAGCATTTCCATTTCTTAATTTAAGCCATGATTGTGTCTCAGTGTGTATTTTTTATCCCACTGACACAAAATACCCCACACAAATTGGAATTACCCATATTCTAGATTTCTGAGGAATGCTTATGACAGTGACAATGCTTATTTTCAAAATATCTTTACTCACGTTCTACATGGGCAAAAGCACAAAATGCTCCTCTTGGGCAAAATTTGGTCTGAACCATATCATTACACTTTGTCGATTTGTAGATCTGGGGAAAAGACGGCAAAACCATCACTTTAACAAAATGACAAAGGATTTACCACAGGTGGAGTAATGACAATCTAACGAGCTGGTACACTTCATACAGAAATCTTTATCTTGGAGACAGGCTTATGAGCTTTTTTTTTATTTTAGTTTTTATTTTACAGGTGTGAACTACACCGAAATCGAACAATAAGCTGAAAATCACATGAACGAAGTAAAATTGAATAAAAACAAATGTTTTCACGTAGGAAAAACATTGGTTTTTTTTACAATATCTCCATGTAGACATTTTTGAATTGAGCTCAGTGCCATAGGCCTACATGTTTGTCTCACGCTGACAATCCAGCAGTGACAACATGAATTCACAAAAAACAATTTCCAAATGCTCACGTCCATTTCCAACATAATATAATGACAGTCGTCACACAAAGTTACAATCTCCAGAATGTGCTATGTCCACGAAGATCATAACCACTCCAGAATGTGCTATGTCCACGAAGATCATAACCACTCCAGATTACTAATTTATACCATGAAACTAACAGTAAAATGACAATCCATGATTGCTACCTTTGTCCTCATAAAGGTTTCATCCTGCCATGACCTCCGCACCAATTCAAGGAAATTCCAAAGTTTCAGGGAGAAAGTTTAAAGATTCAGTGAGATTTGGTCACGAACTTGAGCCCTCAAAGCCTATTTCTCATAGGCCTACACGTGTCTGAAAGGAATTGTAGTTTCAATTTTCCAACAAAATTTTGTTATGTCCGAATCAGAGAAATTCAAGTTTTCAAAGAGGTTCCCTCAAATTCAGGGAGTTTTCAAGATTTTTCCTTGAATGCAAATCCAAGGAGTTTTCAAAGACTCGAATTCAAGGAGGCCGCACGAACCCTGCTCTTTCGCATTAAGAAAATACTATCCAAAGTATCAAAACACATAAAAACAGTTTCAATGTATAACAAGATATATAAAATAAAAAAAATACCTCTGGGTGAAATTGCTGTTCAGTTCTAGTATGGCAGTAGGAACAATTGTCTCCACTCTCACAGTGGGTTGGGTCCCCCCATTCATCACCATGCTTCACATTTGGACATGGCGTTGACCTGTAAGGATACAAATGTCAGATTTGTCATACAGAACTGAAGTAAAGTACATATTCAAACACTACTAGTAAGTCAAGTAGAAAAGTACATTATTTTCTCTTCATATGTTTATTAAAAAAATTAGTTACAACTATCTCAAGAACAATTTGCTGCATCAGTTTTCTCTAAATAGAACTGTTGGACAATAGAATGGAAGCTACACCATCTTGCAAGCTTGAAAAATGTCGGTAGCAGACTAGTCAAATTACCCCTTAATAAAAACATTGATTAAAAAAAAGGTTAATTAAACCAAAAAGTGAGCATGTGGCTTGTTTTTTTGTTTTCCTTCCTTGCAACACTGTAAGTTCATTTAAGAGACAGGCTACTTCAGTTCAGCCTGTCAGGGACCAATCCCAACAGAGAAATACAGATGGTTCGCACATAGGATCACACTCGGTGAGTATGTGAAAACCAAGGAAAGTAGCCTATATAATAAATGGCATTCAACTAATGAATGTCTTTAGAAAATTTACTTAAGATGGAGTCACCAAGACACTCATAGAGAGATTTCAATTTCAAGTGTCGCCTAATACTTTATAAATGGGATTTACAAACAGTTACCTGTACTTGTATTGCTTGGGGCTTCGCCTTCGGTCTCTGGTATTGTGAAACTGAGGACATGCATAACCTTGTCTGCACAGCCGGGGAGGACGCTTACACGGTTCTGTTTTGTAGTTGGCCAGGACAAAATTGGTGTCTGCAACGTAAATGGTGAGATTTTAACAAAGAATTGTAAAATTTTACACCAAAAAATGACAATATAAAATATGATGATCATTACAAATATTTTACTTTTCTGCTGCTGATCTAATGACAAGCATAGCATGCAATGATGCTAGCATCTATGTTCACTTCAATCTTACCGCTTTATAGGCCATTAAATAAAAATGGGTGCAAAGCCAGGTTACAATTTTCAAACAGAATTTAACAAGATGACTCATTTGCAAAATCATCTTGCTCTGAGTGAACATAAAGAAAAACAAATAGGCCTAATCTTTTTTTAGCATTTAATGAATGAATTTCTGAGTCATGCTATCAAGCATAAGCTTTCTTTTCCCCGGCCTACTGAATAACCAAATGACTCATCATATGATCAACTCCTATTAGTATAAAATGCATGCGCCCCTATCTAAATCTAGATGTAAAAAAAACTTTCAAATTGTGGAATGCAAAACAAAAGTTAAGAGTGGCAGAAGTAGGCCTAATTAGTTCCATCAAAATGAATTTTATTGTTTTCCATTCATCCAGCTCTATTCTTATTCTGTAGGCCTACATTTCCAAAAACTTGCACTCACCATTCCATCTGGGATCCTCAGCTAGGACCTTGTCCTTTTCAGAACTTGGTGATGACGAGGCTTTGTCCAGAAATTCTATTGAAGGCTGCATCTCAGTGGAATCATACACGGGTGGCCGCATGTCATGGGCACCGTGAGCAAATGCACAATGGGGGCCATTCTTGGAGCAGTGCCCTTTTGAGTCTGTGTCATACACACATGTCCCTGTCTTGTAATATCTCAGGTGGTATCTTCTCTCAGTGTCTCCAGCTGTCCGGTGCAGGAATGGGCACCTAAAACCAGAAGGAAAAATTTTGGAGAAAAAGAAATCAGTCCTATTGATCTTTAATTTTAATGCAAATAACATGCAACCCAGGCCACCCCCCACCCCTCAAAATTAGAAACAGGGGAGAAAAATCTTGACTTTAAACAATTGCGAGGTCAACACTGATATATGTTATTTTGGATGTTGGCAAATTCGACACTGTCTGCGAGGGCCAACCTGGGCAGAGTGGGCCACTACATGCCAACAAAAAGATGATAAAATATGTTTAAAAAAACTGCCTCATGTGGCCCTCGAACTCCAGTCTTCTACATGATAGACAAAGCATCGAATCATTACACATAGGCCTACCACTACCTACCAACATGTAGACTACTTATGACTTTCACTTTTAGGGAATACTATTGACAAAATCAGGGATATTTCTAAAGATAGATATTCTTATGGTACTCATTATAACTGCACCTGAGCATCGTCCTTTCATCGATTCCTCACTCTAAAGATGTTTGCTTTTTCCTCAATTAATTATTGTAGGCTTTCTATCAAAACCAGGGATCTTGGCGTCTAAACCTGGAATTCAGAGTTTGCATAAAAATGAGTGAAAATCACTGATTTCCCAGGAGGGTTGGCAGGTAGGCCTATGCATTACAACAAGGATGCTGTGAGTACAGAAAATAAAAAGAATTGGTTGCCACAAAATGTGTTTGTGTAGCTGAGACTTGTCTCTGAAAGAACTGAAAAACTATCACTGATAAAGGAAAACGTTAGCCTGAGTAGGCCTATGTGAGCAAACACTGGTGGGAGCTGTAAAGTGTAAACAACGGTACGCTGACCTGTTCATTTAAAGTCAAATTCGAAACTAGGTGACTAGACGAAGTTAGTTAACTCTTTGTGACTGAGTGGACGGTGGAAGCGTCGGCTAGTTACCAAACTTTGAAACTTGTGCCACACGTGAGACATGTTACAGAAACAAGTTTTACCACACTGTGACTGAACTTGTAAATACTCAAAATTTTGTTTAAATATGTGAAAGCAATTTTAGCCTCCATTTGTAATGTAAAAAGTGTAATCTAGGCATGCAGCAAAACAAATTATGATACACCCTGTCTTTCACCTGAAAAAATTCCGGCCACAAATAGTTAAAATTGTGCACAATCGGCTATCGTCTCATGAGGAGCATGCGACACTCGAACCTGACCAAGACAGAATGGACTGGCAAGGGACCCAGGAAAAATATTGTGTCTTGGAGTGGAGTGGAGAGGTGGTGGATGGGGAGGGGGATTGGGGGACAGTGGCCTTCGCTTTCTAGACTTTTGTGAGTATAATGATGTGTGTCAATGACAGCCAATTCATCGCCACCACCATTATTGCTCAAATCTGTTTGGCCAAGTAAATAACAATTGTAAACTTTTCTGTGTTTGCCACTTAGGCTACCAATTAATGTAATATTATAATCTATTTTTAACCCATGCTATATGTCATGAAACAGATCCCTTGCCAATGCAATGATTGCAATCAACTGATGCCTTTCACATCTTTTGACACACTAATTCTAGAAAATGAAATCAATCTAGAAAAGCCAGAAGTCCTTCAACTTTTCACAATGTGATGTAATAAGAAAGAAAACCAAAACTAGCATGACTGTAAGTACTAATGATCGACAGAAACTTTTTCCTCAGCTGGCGACTAGTCATAAGATCAGAGCGACGATCAAGCTGAGGGCAAATTTCAAAGCTCTGATTAGCCCATAAATGTTTGTGTCTGTGACCATCTGGTGGGTGAGATAAGAGCACCCCCCTCCCCTTTCAACTCCCATCCTCACCTAGAGGCATGGCATAGTCTTGGCCTAAAATTTTGAGCCTGTAGAATATAAATTTTTGTCTCTAAGGGGATGAAAAGGCAAGATGCTTTCCTTTCTTTTTTTTACAGGTTTCTGTCTTCAGTTGGGAATTTGTTAAAGGAGAAGTGGGGAGAATTCCTTAGGAGAGGTAGGCTATAATAAAACTTCTCTATTGGGCAAGTTTCAGCTTTCAGATGGCAGGACTGAGGCTGCATTTTAAAAAAAATAGTGAAACCTTATCAGCCCGCTTTTCGCTGTAGTAAGCATAGCAAATATTATAATACCCACTATAGGCTACCGCTAACTCAAAACCATTGACATAATACAAAACCCACTCTCATTTACTAATTTATGCCTAAGGTACCGCATTTCAAGAAATATTTTTCTAAACAGAGGCCCGGGTGCACGCGTTATCACTGTTCACATACTGTTCTTGACGCAACTAGTTCACCTAATCTTGTCGTGAGTATCAAATCTCTGTGTGTTGTTAAGCTCAATGTGGAGGGGGAGGGGGGGGGGGGGTATGAGGTAGGCTACAACATCTGCCCTGACAGTATCAGTATCACGCCAAGGAGTGAAACGGTCCACGCAAAGTTTTCCCAAGTCTTCTCCTTGATGGCTTGGCTGGGTTCCCGTTCGCCTAAGGTCCCGCGTTTTCATTGCTCCCAAGCACCAGGATCTTAGGCATAGACTAGTATAATTATAGTTGATCATTGAACTTAGTAGTAATAATTTTATCATGTTTATATGCACTTTTGACTAGGAATTTCTGAATGTATTAATAACAACTGTGATAGTTT
>JAUKPP010047731.1:0-16863 GCA_032273245.1 Phyllaplysia taylori | reverse complement strand
CTTGCTAACTCAAGAATTAATTCTTCACTAACCAACCCGGGTCCTTAGAATAGAAAATTGGCACAGGGGAAAAAAAAGAAAAAAAAAAAAAGGTATAAAATTCTGCTCAAAACTTATCCAGAGAGGCTTCAACCAAGATGTAGCCTTAATTATAAGTCAAATTTTTCTAAAAATTACCGCATTATATTGATTTCTGAGTCTACAACAAGCTTGAAAAGAACACCAGTTCATGGTTTTCCAGGAGTTTTCCCGCAATCAAGCCAAATGATCAGTCTTGTTTCAATTCCATTTCACCATCTGGGGGGTTCAGACATAAAAAAAACTTTGACAAATTCAATCCATTTGGCTGGGAGTTTCATGGGGGGTTGCCCCCCTGATCACTGCTTGTTTCCACCGTTGATACTGGGGGTTTTGTTCGGAATATCTACCAAGATTCTAATTAGTTGTTCGAAAACTGGTCTAAATTATTGATCAAAGTCTAGATTTAGTCCTCGAGATGTCAAAGATGTCATTGCCCTCCTTATTTGTTTTTAAACTTTTCTGCCCTCACAGGTGAAAATGGGCAAGAGGGGGATGCAAGTACGAAAAATCGGTCAAGATCTCCAACACCCGAGAGTGAGAGAATTCGGGAAAGAACACGGTCAGGCTCATCTTCAAGGTAACTCCAGTTGAATCATTGTTGAAAATAGTTTTGTTCATCATTTCTTTATCAGCACATACTTCACATCTTCTGATCTGATAGTCATTTGCCAATGTACATTTTGTCCATTATCATCATTATTAGATGTTTTCAACTTGTTATGAAGATAATTTTTGTGACAACTTTGTTGATGCTCATTGTACAACCACTAATTTTCATTTGCAAGAGTTGAGCAGTCGCTTAAATCTTTGCCTTCATGATTCACAATCTTCTCCACTGATTACCAGTGATCTTTCGCAATCCTGTTATGTAAATATTTTTTGGCTGCAAATGTGCTCCTGCATCTTATTGAGAGTTAGATGCACATTTGTAACAGTCATTGGAACCGTTGAAATCTATGTCACATAAAGGTGAAGGCAAAGCATTAAGGGGCGTTATCAAGTTTATTTATTGTAATATTTTCCTCCCTGCCCTTAATAGAAGAGGATTGTTTGCATCATGCAATATTAGAGAGTGATTTTTGTTTTCTGAAAGGTAAAGCTTGTCAACTTTGGTTTTCATAGTTTTTGAATTTTGATAAACTTTATAAGCAAGTAATGTCAGTTGCATTATTGTATCCTAATAGATACTTTAGACTGGCTTTTTTCTTCTTTTTTTGTGTGTAAATTAAAAAAAATATTTAAATTAGTTCCTGAGTGAAAATTGTGGGCTGAAAATTAACAGGTTCCATGTCTACTTTTTGGTGAACTCCGAAAATTTACGTCAAATTTGGCCACACACTATAGTTCCATTTCAAAGTTGAAAGGAAATTTCCTTTTTATATCTTAGCTCCTACAGATCCAATTTTTTCAGCGATAGAAATTTGTATCTCAGGGATCCTCGTCCAATTTCTACCTTAAAAAAAATTCAAAACTGGACATGAACCCAGTTAATTCTCAGCCAACAAAATGTATCTTGAGTCCCCTTTGCTAGATGCCTTTCATCCCATTATAGCAATGGAATGTCTCCATTTCTCGAGAGGCATTTTTTCACAATCAAATTTAGTATGGCCTTTGTTTAAATAGAAAAAATGCCATTGTGTGTAAATTGACAAAAGTTTGAGCATACTGTTGTTGAAAGTTTGAGTATGTCTCCCATTTGAATGCTGGTGAAGTTTGTTATTGATATAAAATGTTGATACCTCTTTAGTCTTTATGTGGATAGGTGGGCCTTATGCACCCCCTGCAAAGCTTCTAATGTGTAATTTTGTTGTTTATTTTGTTTCTTGTTGCCTGAACTTGATTTTTAAATTATAAAAAAATGATCTCTACAGTTATAGTTTAATTATTGCTTGTTATATCGTTGAGTAGGTTGAGTTCTTCCGAAAGAAAGTAAAATGGTTCACATCACAATGTTTGGAATAATTTTGGCTGTGTGCAATAGTAATTCTAAATCATTAACACTTAGCAAACACATTTGTATTTCTTTTGCTTTTTTCAAGTGAAAGTATAAGTGTGCTGCGATTGGCACCATGGTTATTGTTGTTACTGTTTGAGTAGTTTTTTTTTATCATTTATCTTTAATCATATACAAATTGTGTTATTTATTACTTGTTTCCAATATGAAAATAGCTTCTGTGTTATGATAAACTTGAACTGCGAAAAAAATGTTGCGGGACTTTTCCTGTGTATTGATTGAGATTTAGGGTCAGTGAATCATGAGCGTAACATAATTCTGTTTTTGATTGTAATAGGAATGTTCTATGGCATAAAGGCTCGATGGCTTTTTAAGTAGTATAATGAACCTGTTTTTGAAAGTGACTTGATAATGAAAAGAAAAGTTTCTGTTAATGCCTGTAAAATGTAGAAATTCTGTGCAACAGTCACCTCCTTACACTTACATAGATAGGAATAAGTAGTACAGTAATGCAGCATGAAGCTTTGTCCAGTCCTTGCTTAGCGGGTGGTGCTGTGCCAGGTGTTAAGCCCCACATCTTCTTTTGCAAATATGTTTAAGTTTAATAGCGTCCAACAGAAGTTGGTCAGTCGATGGATAAGCATTTTAGTGGGAATTCTTTTGTATTGCACTCCACAAAAGTGACAACTAGGAGCAGGTTGAGAGGCCTGATTATGAAAACAATTGACTGGGACCACATTGGGCAGGGTCTGTGTTATGGAGAGGTGGTTCAGGGATAAATGCTTGGATGTCACAGTCACACAATCAGTACAGTGGGTTTGTGTAGCAGGTTTGAATTATTTTTAAAAAATCAATTAATATTTTAAATAAATAAAAAGTTTGAATTATTATTTTCAGAAGGACTAGAAGCATAAGCTGAAGAAATTGAAAGGTTGTGGTAATCAATTCAAATGAATTAAACCACCTGACTGAACAGTCATTTGCTATCTAGGGGTGTTGTTAACTTAAAGCAGTTTTTAAGATATTTTTTATGACCCAATGACTGCACTTACACATCACAGAAGGTGAAGTCGTGGCGTCGGTAGTCCAGGCTGTTGGGGGACTGGTAATCGTGAGGTTGTGGGTTCAAATCCCAGAAATTTTCTCACTTATCTGGGTTTAAATGGGAACTGGCCAACCCTGTAAAATGGTTGGTCTGCTGGGGGTAATAATATATTATATAGATTGTTCTGCGTCAAAGTTGTGTACACACAGGAGTAGGCGCTATAGAAAACATTGTTACTTTTATTATTATTGAAGAGCACTGTGTGTTAAAAAGTCAAAATGTGTTTTGAAATTCATAATTTGCAACATAAATCATACATAATGGTTCCAGTAAACTCTCGAGGGTGTATTTGATGCATTTATAGAAAATATAATTCAAAAGCGCTGGTGGCGTGCTCTGATAAATCTGCTCCCTATGAGTTTATATCACCCAGTATGTCACCTTTGTAGATTTGAAGTTCAGTTTGAAGGTTTCCTGGAATTAAAACACATAATGATAAGATAATGTGCAATGCCTGAAGTGATTTAAAAAAAAAAAAGGAAAACTGTGGCAATCATGGTCAAATTTCGTCCCCAACTTCTCTTTCTCTCACTTTTTTTTCTGAGAGTAGTGCCAAAATTGAAAACATTTGCTCTTGATTACACTGATGCTGTAGTCTTTTCTCTCAAAGCTTGACTTATGGTCACTAATACTGCAATTAATTTTGTGAACCAGCATCTCTGGCATGTGTATATGTAATTTGGAATATTCAGGTCTTTTTTGGATGTGCTGTCACAAGTCAGGTTATTAATGAAAGATTTTCAAGGCAGTTTTAATCCACGCAAAGATCAAGTTCCTCCCAAAATTTATGTAATTTATTATGTTGTAAACTTCAAGGTTGCACAAGACAATGATAATTATTGTACATTTTGAAGAAAATTTGAGAAACTCCTTCCCTCTCCTACAGCTCTACACTGCAGACATTTGCATTCCTATTATAAAAAAAATTTAACCAATTGAAAGTGGCGAGTAAACATTGTCATACCGGTAGTGTGGTAAAGTTTCTTCTTTTCTGTCAGACTTACAAAAGTCTCATATTCTTCATTATTAGCGTTCTGTTTGAGTGAAAGTTTACTCTGTCAAGATTGCATACGGGTAACTCGAGCTCTAAACTGACACATCATTCAGGAGATATTGTGCTCATTAAGATATAAATTTCCTATTTTCATCCAGTAGTAGTGTTGTAAAAATAATAAAGGATAGAAAAAGATGAACAGGACAAGGATGTTGCCATTTTTTAATGTTTCATGAGCACATTCTCTCGCATTGTCTCTATTCATGTTGAAATCTGTGTTCACAGTGTGCAAACTCTTACTGCAAATTTCATTGTGAATATCATATTGTCATTATATGAATCATTTAGCACATTGAAATATAATTCTTCACATATGTATGATGTAATTGTAAAAATATATTGGATATTTTCTGGATTTTGGTTGCATACATGTCCATGGATATTTTCTCCCATCATTTTTTTGTTCAGACGTAGGCGGTAAAAAATAGAAACAGTGATAGAACAGTCAAATACTCAAAACCATTTTAAAATATTTTTTTTATGTATGAGTTCACAAGAGTCATGAATAATGGCCAACTTAATTCGAAATTCTCTTGCATCATTAATGAACCAAATGCATTTAAAAATTAATTTATCATTGTCTTTAAACTTAAATTTACTTCTTTCACTCAAATCTGTAAAGTTTGATCATGTTATTGGTGGATATTGATTGCTTACAGAACTACACATTTCCTAATACACTTTTAACAAAAAACCCCTCTACAATTAATTTTTCTCATTTGATTCATTCGTTGCATCAAGATTTTTCTTTGGTGGGCAAGCCTGCCTCATGCTTATGTAAGATTTTGCCTTAGTAGGAGACGTCACATACATGAACTAATGCAGGTCATATGTAGTGCCCATTGTGAAAAGAAAAAGCAGAAATAAATATTTTTCCCTCAAAATGGCTTTTTCTTTGTTTTAATCTTATGATGATACGTTTGTGAAAATGGGTTCATGCGACAAGAATTTTTATGATGAAGGTTTTGAGTATTTGACTTATCTGTCTGAAATTTTAAAATGATCTTGTAATCAATTCAGTGTGCACTTGGCATATGCTTTAGCACTTTGGAAAGCATTGAATTATTCTCTGAAATTCTCATGTGATACTGCTCACTATTCCTGATTCTACTGATTCTTTCGCTTTGAACCCATTTATCACATAGCAAAGCCTTTCAGGCGTGAGAATATTTGGCAACAAAGGCCACAGCGCAGATGGGGAACTGGGCATTTTGGATTGCTCTCATGCCTGTGGCTTTTGGATTTTCTGAGGGTAACCTCTTAAGTAGAGAAACATGAATGTGAAAAAGGGATGCGGGTCTTTAACACGATACTGTGGTAATGGTTTAGTAGTTATTGTGCATATGTAAATCATAAGTAGATTGCATAGAGATGAGATTATGACAAAAAGGCATTAGAGGTGGCAATGAATTATGCCCAAGTTCAATCACTGGTTTTTCATACATTTACATAAAAGTCTTTTTCAAGGCATCTCATCTAATAGTTTTGTCTACTCTTCATTGATATGGGACAAAAATGGGGAGCAGTTTTTGTCAGTCTTGTAGGTTGTAAGCTCAAGGACAAGAATACTGTATTAATTGTACTTAAGTTCTCTTTATGACTATCTTTCACCTTCTCTGAGAGTCTTGTAAGCGCCACACATTCTTTTTTCCTCCTTTTATTTTCATGTCTCTTCTTTGCCTCACACTTTATGGACATCTGTACTTCTGATCTTCTGTTGATTTTATTGTCATTTTCGGAGAAAGACTCCATGGGGAAAATTCTCATTACATTGCTGATGTCCAGCCCAACATGATCATCCTAAGAATGGCACAAGAAATGAGAATGGTGGATCAGTATATGCATCTGAGCCTGAAATGATGGAACACACCAGGACAAAGAGACTGGATTGGTCGAAAGGTTTTTATCTAGGTCAAGATGTCAACTCAAAATCTCTGCTGGAAATGTGAATTGGCAGATTGGATGTTTGGGCGGTGAAACTGATTCAAGTTCATGGGCAGTGGGGTGTGTAACATGTTTGGCTCAGTCAAAAAGACCTTCTTGAATAGCTGTTTATTCCATCCAACATTGTCACTGCTCTACCATGATGGCTGGCTTTTCTGGCCCTTATATTGAACAAAGAAATTGAAGGATGTATTGTCCCTGTCACAAATGAATGGATAATTGCATCGTTTATTAGTAAATTTATATTAGTCCTATAGTACAACTCCTCTCATACCCAAGAATGTAGCCTACTCCAACTGCCCTAAAGTCTGCCATTATCGCACAGCAGTGATAACATTGTCAATTTATAAGATTGCTTAGTTTTTATCCTTATTCCTATCTGAAGCATGCTTAGGGGCATGCATCTACTATTAAGTTAAAGGGCAAACAATTTTTGGACTGAGCTTGCCACAATCCCAAATTTCTTGGGTTTGGCAGCATTCGGTTATATCGCGGGATGGCAGCTCAACTATCATAACTTCACTTTTTTTTAACTTGACAAGAGAGGCAAAAAACGGATTTTCTGCTACTGTGTTAATGAAGATGGGAAGATGCAATAGTATGCCATTTGACATTGTTCGTTTTTAAATAAATCGCCAGAGATTTTCCCCCTTGCTAATACCTTGGAATATTTATAAAAAAAAGAAGTTATTTTTGCAAAAAAAATTGAGTTACGATTGTTGAGCTGCCACTCCACGATATGCTGATGAAGAATGTCTATAAATTTTATTCTATTCCATTCATGAAAACATTTATCAATCATTTTTGTGGAGTAATAATCTCTTGTTGTTTAAAGACAGGCTTATACTTATACAATGCATAAGAAAAAATGAACAAAGAATATTAAAATAACTACCTCATTTGTGATTTTGGAGACTTGAAAACAAATTTGTAATATAGCGGCTGTCATCATGATAGAAATCTGACTTAAAATTTTCAACCAATATCAATGTTATTTTGTGTGGACACCTTGAAGAAGATTGGTCAACCATTTTACTTCGTGCTGCTGCTTTGCTTCTAAATGCAGTTGCCTGTCAGGTTTCTAGCAGGTTCCTTGTATAACTGGGACTTAGCTACCATAGCCATTGGAACTTAGTGCTGGTCATAACTGGACGAATTTCTGAAGCTTATGAAGCTTCTCAGCATTTTTACATAAATCAACAATGTTATTGAGGCCAAAGGTGCTGTCACACTGTAACTGACATGCGCACATGCCTTGATACAGTGGCAATGGTAACATGCTGTGCAAATACATGTATCTGCCCTGTATGTGCTACACCAGTGTAGACTAAGCAAGCGTAAAGGCCACTTCCACAGTAATAGTTGGTCATGCTCACATTTGTTAATAAAATCTGTAGCAGGCAGGGAGAGTTCAGAAATGAAATGCAATTATGTATTGTATAATTTCCACTGCTATAGAAAGTGTCCTTTAACACTTGCGTAGGCTACACTGATTTGACTCATTAACAGAAACTGATGTGATGAATAGAGGCTTGTTTTTGTTCAGGCCAAAATGTAGGTGTAGGTGTCTGCCTACTGGAAAAGGCCCCAAAGCAATGACAGTGGTTTTGTTGATTTTGTGCCATACAATACTGTACTTAAGTTCACAATGAAGCAGAACTAGTGGCATCTGGTGGTATCTGCATCTGGCACAATATAAGAAACACAATGGAATTTTTCACCCTGTCGGTGGATACCATAAGTTCATAGTGTTGAAGGAACGAAACTTATTGGTTCCTGTTAACTCCGTTGTGTGCTGGTGAGGTCCAAGCTGCGGATTTCTCTCTTGCCTTTTGATGCAGCTTGTGGGCCCTTGTATTTGTATGATTCATGTACCAGCACTGATTGAATGGAGTGGTTTCTGGGTATTTCTGAGCATGACCTCATTGAAGGTTGTCACCAGTGGTTTTTGAAACAGTGACAGCAGCGATCAACAATTTGTTCAAGTGAAATGTCTCCCTGGAAGATTGGAAGATGCGGGAACGCCTGGGTATCCCAAACAGCTTCAGCCAGTTGAACCAAGCACACCATTCCAAAGGTGATATCTTTTCTTTCAAACCATGTCAACAGCTTTCTAAAAATCTGTCGTTCTCTTTGCAGCTCTAGGTCACCTTCCCCTGAAAAATCAAGTAGAGGTCGTCGTGGAAGGCCAAGACGTGGTAGAGCTAAGAAAGGCACAGGAACACGTGGGGGGCATCGCACAAGAAAAGATTCTCCCTCATCATCACCTCCGTCTTCCCCAGAAGAAGTTATGCCCAAGAAAAAGCAGCGTCGCAGCACCAACTCCAGAAGCTCCCGTTCTCGGTCTAGATCACCACAGATGGTTTCTCCTGAAGCCCCTACAAGACGCTCAAGCAGAAGAGCAAGTGCTGCTCAGAAATCTGCCTCTGACCAGAGCATGGTAGAGGAAACGCCAGATGATGGTGGTGATACCCCATCAAAAACTACAGCTGAGCCCGAGAAGACTGTGTCTGAAGCAGTGCCTGAGCAAGCTAAAGAAGAGCCTGAGGCAGTGTCTGAGCAAGCTAAAGATGACAAACCTGAGGCAGAGGCAGACACCAAGTCATCAGAGAAAAAAACTGAAGCCTCTGCTGGTGATGGCCAGCCCGCAGAGAAATCTGAAACGTCTCAAGAAAAGGAAGCTGGGGCTGAAGAGCCAGCACCTGGCACATCAGAACCCCCGGCTGTACCAAAGCCAGACGATGCTGGTGAATCAGCAGCCGCTAAGTCAGAAGAAAAGCAATCAGGCAACAGATTGTCTCGCTGGAAGACATCGAGATCTAAAACTTCTGAACAAGAAAAACAAGCTGCCTCAGAGAAGTCTGATGTTGTATCTGAAACAGCTCAAGCGACTGCTCCTGCTGAATCTAGTTGTCAGAAAGAAGATATACCACAAAGAGAAGTAGTATCTGCGGAGGACCAAGTAGAAAAGGAAGGTTCTGAGAAACAGGATGCATCAAAACTTGTAGAGAGTAGTGATGTAAAAAGTACTCATGCACCAGAGACAAAAACCAAGTCTGATAGCACAGTTCATTCTTCACGCTCAAGATCTCCACCTGCTCAGCGAAAAATATCTGCATCAAGGTCGCGATCTAGATCAAGTTCATCAGGTTCTAGCACTGATGTCGGTGACAATGTGAAGGAGGCACCTAAGACCTCAAAGGAAGATTCTTCTTCCAAGGAAGAACAACAACAGACCAAGCCAGAACCACCTAAACTTGAAACGCCGATGTCAGAGGAAAAGGTAAGAAATGAGTATTGAACAGTTTTCACTTTATACATGTATATTATTGCACGTGTGTAGCCTTTTTTTTCCTTATTTATATATCAAATTTTCACTTTCCAGTGCAATATGAAAATTTAAAGGTCAGGCCTGGCTCTCTGATTACTGAAAGGCAGCAAACACAAAACGAAAGAGAATTGGCATTTCATTATTACGTTGTTTTTTAAAAATACTTGAGCAATATTGTGTTTCCTGACTTCCACTTTCATAGTTTGCAGTGCTTCCAATCTTCCGTATTTTTACGGAAATCCGTTAAGTCCTCATGTTCTGTATTTGATGCCTGGTCACACCTGCTCCACCCGTAAATGACTATTTGCTCCATAGAAAGCTCCATGCTTGCTTTGGTAAGATAACAGTATGTAAACTTACGGTAACCCTCAGACTTACGAAACACTCGGCAATCTACGGTCATTATATTAGTGGCCTGCCAGGTTGCACATTCCACACTATTGCCCATTGTTCCTCTTTACCTCCAAGTAATGGTGATTCCGCAGCACTTTTCCGCCCGCAAGTGGGCAGATATAGAGAATGATAAGTGATCTTGGAAGTGGTGCTCTGGGAAAGTCAGTCTCCTACACAAAAGTGGAGTACACTCTGGGTGAGCACATGGTCAAGATTGACATTGCGGGGTTTGCGTACTGCTGCTGTGATGACAAACTCAGTTCTGGTGGCAGTGGGAAGGGAAAACTTGAAAATATAAACATTGTCAGCAAGGCCAGCATAAATATCATGAAGAAACAAGTGACGACAATGTCCTCTTTCTTTCCTCAAAACTTCTCTTCCTTTCAGGTGTTCAATAATGATAGTGTTTTAGGTGTAGTATGTGAAATATAAGTTTTTCAAGCTCTGATGGGGAAAAAAAGAAGGTATCAAGCTCCGCAAAGAGGCTCTCATGTGCAATTTTCAGCCCTCCAAAAGCCCCCAGACCCCTGGCATTTTCCTTACTTTTAAGCTTTGTCTGTTGGAAGCACTGAGTTTGTAATGAGAATTTTTCTTTTTAAAAAAACATTATAAATGTAAATTCAATGTAGACTTCATATTAATGTATTCATGCTTAGGAGCAGTCAATGCTCTTTTCATTCAAGTTAAAGGGAATGTGTTTAATCAGTTTTGTTTTGGTCATAGTGCATAGGAAAGTTTTGCTTGGCAATGGTAACTGAAGTCGAGTAAACGTCCCCAAACATAATCATGCTGCATTTCTCGTTTCTTTGATACCTGATGTAAGTAGAGATGAAGCCTTATGTTCTGTGAATATGACAGGTGACCCAGGAAAAAGCAGACAAAGCAGTTGCGAGCCAGGAGCCAGCTACCGTACCAGCCTGTGATGACGATGCAAAGACACCAGGAGAAAGTGACTCAAAGTAAGTATAGGGGAACTTGAAAAGGCTGAAACTCTCCTTGGCTTCTGTTAATGAAGCTGTTCAATGTGGAAGCCGTGGACAGAGCTTTTCCCCTTCCATCTGGTTTTTAGCTTTTAGTAATCTAATGAAGTTTCACTTCTTGTCTCAGAGATTCATTTATTCATCTCCACAGCAAAAGTTTAGATCAAGTCCAATTGTAGCGACATCGTAATTATGATAAAAATCGCACAACAATGATGTGTGTACACAATTTACAATTAGCACACACGCAAATTGCCTGTCATGTCATGCTATCTAGGTTGGAAACATCGGAAATGTGAACCCATTCCTAGCAATTTCTTTATTTCACTTGGGTGTGTGTGTAGAAAACAAGCTCAGCACGCAGGAGGCAATCTTGTTGTTACGTTTCATGAGATGCAAGCGGATATGATCAAATTGGGTAGAACAACGGCTCCAGTTCTTAGGATGTTTATGGAGGCGATAGCTTATTTAGTAGCAACAGTTGTTGACTTTCAAAGTTTGGTAAGTGCTTGATGGATGTGTTAAAACAAAAGAAAGTTGGATGTTGACTAAATTTTAGTCCTGCAAATAATAAAATATTGATAATAAAACTTCTTAGAATATATCGTGTTGATTATAATTCCGTCAGAAGTTGAGCTCTTCACACAAATTATGTGAAAATGATTGGACAGCAGATAGTTCAGGGTGCTAGGTTGTGAGATCTTGTGCAAAGATTGCTGTACTGCATTCACTGCACTACTAGTTTAGTTTTGTTGTGGTTTCAGTAACTTAGTTTGCTTCTAGACTCGTGAGGTACTTCTAGGGAAAATAAGCCTGCCAAGCATCATTAGTGGCCTTGCTGCATTTTCTTTTCTTTGGCATGCGTGTGCTTGCAAGTTTGGTTCATATGTCTCTTGCCAACTTTTGAAAGTAGTTTTTGCTGTGTACTGAGTTCAGCTTTGGTTAATCTCGAGTTTAGTGCTATCTTGTCCTATCTCTAAATTCTTATGAGGCAGGTATTTGACTTGGCACTCACTGGAAGGAAATGAAGTTCTTTCAGGTTAGCATTACAAAAACCTTGGAGAGTGGGCAATATAGCATTGTGCTTATGCAATGTCAAAGGGCTCGGCTCTGAATTCTAAGTACTGATACGGTATTTATTTGACTTTGAAAAGTCCACTTTAATTTGGTGGAAGTAAAAAGAATTTAATCATTACTGCCTTTATCTTTCCCCCACAGGGACACAAGTGAAACCAAGGATACGGGACAGTCACAAGCAGAACTGTCCATGAAAAATGTGAGTTGTTTGTTCTCTGCTTATTTTATATTTTTGTGTGGTATAGGTTTTGTAATTTGCTCTTAGTGGAAATGGAGTCCTTTGAGTAAAGCTGAACTTTTCCCCTTTATTTAGTTAGTTAATTTTTTTTAATAAAAAGGTCACTTCTTTCTTTTTTTTTCGAGCAAGTAGATGCCAAGTTTTATGTAATGGAATAATTGAGTAAGTTGCCACCCCAGTAAAAGATAAGTGTTTTCTACATTATTTTCATTTGTATGTAGCCTGACATAAATTGCATTGCTCCAACTTAATAGCTAGGACCAGGAGGATGAGGATGAAGTGTTGGTCGCAACCATTCCCTGTTGAACACTCCCAATTGACTCCAAAGTAGCCATGCCCTTGGTCTGAACCGTCCCTCCCCATCAACTTATTGAAGACAACCCAACGTAGTCGGCAGTTACCCACACCGTCAAGCCAGAAATCTGTTCTGCCTCTCCGGAAAATTACAGCAAACTGTTGCAATTCAAAGACTTTTTTACATCTCTGCTGGGTGAATCGTTTGGAGACCAGCTGACACCCAACGGTGTTGCAACACCGGTCATATGTGCTGTAGATTCGGACATTTTTAAACGTTCTCACACTGTGTATCAACAAAGACTCCTTGCTTAATGGATCTCGACGGAGACTCAACGCGCTTCATGCTGATGACAAACGCATTTGTCAAACACCCACGATTCGTTTGCTTACACTGAACTGTCGTATCACTCCCATTGTGTAGAGATGTGATAAGTGCTGCTGCTGTGACTTATAATTGCCGGACAATGTGTGTACGTTTGACGGCATACACAAAGTGTTATGAGGCCTCCCAGTGTCGGTAACCAATGCCTCTAGTGGAATATCTCCCCTTACCAGTGGCGTGAGAAAATGTATTTCTCGGATATTTCTTGGATCAAAAGGACAATTTTCTCAAAGACACAGTTCGTCTTGCTCTGCTTGTGATTTTAAAGCAGTGCTCTCCTGCATATCTCTGTCGGATCGTCAAATCGCTGATGAACATTATAATCCTGCGGAAGCACAACTGCATTCACCAGAATATGCAACATGAGACTAGTTCAACAATATTCGACATCAGCACTGTTCCTGTTGCTTTTTATCCCGGAGCTCCCTCTACCCAAAGACATCAGACTACATTTTCTGAGTTATCCAAGATTTTGACAAGCTGCTCTGATTTTCCATCGGCCATGAAGGAGGGAATCTGCTGAATAGACCAGAAGAAATCAAGGGCTTTGGCTGGTGGTATTCTATCATTAATCTTTTCATACTGTTTTCTTGTTTCAGGTGCTGATTATCTTGTTAAAGAGTTTGCAAATTCTCCTTTATTTAAAGAAAAGAAGAAAAAAAACCCTGATCTACTTGATCTTATTTGGGATAATGAAGCTTTGAAAAAGAATATATTTTCTGGAATGGGTGTTAAAAAGTTCTTGCAGGATATATTATTCATTGCCCTCGATCTATAAGAGGTTTTCAATATTCTCCTGAAACCACAACCATTTTCTTAGTGTCCTTCCAAACCCTTTCTTGCCAGGCTTTTATAAGGTTGTTTACAGATGATGAACATGACATGTTGCCTAGATGTAGAGAATTAATGATCAATGATAAATCTCTGTCAATTTGTTCTCAAAATGCTTTTTGATTTCTGGGATACATTAAAAAATATCTGCTCTTACGCCCAAATTCCATAGCACATATTTTGCAGTTGAAGTGCTCAGGTGAAGCAAATCAGTGGCTCCCTTGACTCGGTGACTCTGCAATTTCTTTCTATTCAGGCCTTTTAGGCTCTATCAAAATTGACCCAACAGCTCTCTAAGGTCTCTGGTCAGATAGCATTGTACATTACATGGGTGTTTTTGTTTTTGGCTCTCAATTCATCATGGGCAAGAATTTTGGTTAGAGTTGAGCACTCAAGAGGCCAGTCTTTTATTTGCTGAACAGCTTTGCTTGCAATTTACAGTTATGACATTTAGGTCTTTCTGTCAACAACATTTATAAAGAAAACAAGGAAAGGGTTTGTGGAAAGAAGCAGGCAATTCCCCTAAATTGTAAATGAATGAATGGTGGATGTAAAGTCTTTGACCACATAGTTGAACTCAGCTAGATCTGAAAGCAATTTGTTGTGATTCCATGAAATCAGGTGCTCGTCAGAACAAGGGGGATACAAAGTTGTTAACGTTTTCCTACTCATTTCAGGGTGAATTAATGTAAGGGGGAGGGGCCTGTTGCTTTTTTAAATTAACCATACTTTTAACAGACATTTTCTTGCTAAGTTTCTCTCCGATAGCAAGAATGTAGCCTTTTTATAATCACAAATCCCGACTTCTGATCTATATGTCCTGTTCAAACTTTGAAACAATATCAATAGCTTCATAAAAAAAAAGAAAATAAAAGACGAGCTCCTGATTTCATTGTATTGCAAGACTGAATTATCTCAGGTTTGATCCCCAGTTACTTCATATTTTGTTTTAAAAACCAGCCCAGTGATAGTTGGAGAATTTCGTCTCTTTCAACGATACATTGATCTGTTTTGAATATGTAATGTTATCAATTTTCTTCTTTTTAATTATATTAAAACACAGGAGGCTGACAGTAAGTCCACAGAAGACAAACAAGGTGAAAATGACAGCGGACATGTGGCGGGTAAAGAAACGGATCAGGCTCAAGGTTGTTCAATTTTTGGATCTGTGAAGCAAAAAAGAAAAACAAACCCTTCTTTTTAGTACTTATTTTGCATCATTGTTTTTCCGGAATAAGATAGAAAATCATTTAGCGTGTATGTTGTTGTCCGCTTATGATTATGTCTCGAGAAATTGTCAAATTTAGCTCAAGAAAGAAACATGGTGCACATGATAAATGGAAGCGTAAAAAACAAAAAGATTTACCAGCCTATTTCTATCAAAGACCACAGTGGTGGATCTTTAGCATTTCACGCCTATGTTCTAATAGTACTGTACTAATATGTCGCATATGTAGTCCCCAGACATATCCCAGCAAATGATAAATGACCAGTTATTTCCTCCGCTTAAGATGCTGTCTTGAGGTAGCTTCAAATACAAAATTATGTGTTTTACTTGTTTAAATTTATATGCGTGTGTAAGGGGGAGGGAGATAGGGAGGGAAAGTAGATTGACACACTTGTAAAGGAAATTCATATGTCAGTGTTGGTAAAGTTGAGATGTATCTTAAAATATGCATGATTATTTTGTATTACACAAAATGTCTATGACTAATAGCATACCCAACATTTCCTTGAGCACAGACAAATCAGCAGAACAAGAGGACAAAGTGAAGAAGGAAAAGGGAGCCAAGAAAAGGAAATGGGGGTCCAAGACTTCAAAGGCAGCAAAGACTCCGAAGCGAACAACAAGCATTGAAATATCTTCAGATTCTTTAAAGGTTTGCCTTCTTTGGTTACAAATTTGATAGTATCCATAGATCTATCTGTACTTAATGGAAGTTGTTTTTAAGCTGATATTCGCCTAAAAATATCGCAGTTGATGAAATTATTATAATTTCCAATAGTTGGGATAAATAATTGAAGCCTAATGTCATTGTTATATTTCAGACCTGCCACTTAAACGGAAAAAATCCGTATTATACAGATTTTTTGCGAAAATTCGAGGAAATACGGATTTTCATAGTCAAAATACGGAATTGTTTCGTCGCGGTGGGGGCGCCGGTTTGGGTTAAACTTTTATATTTTACCGGAAATACTCTCCTGTATTTGAAAACAAGCGTTTCCGGTTTGCAGCAAACACCTACCGGAAGTGGAAAGTCAGCATTGTAAACAAGAGCACTTTCGTTTTCTCTTTGTTGCACTGGCTGTACGGAAGTCGGAGAGTTCCTTTTCCATTTGGATTATCTGTACGGAACAATTTGGAATTTCCAAATGGTGGAAGAGAATCAGAGGGTGAAGCCTTTCACCTTCAGAGATTCATTAGACTAGGCCTAAATCTATATCTGTTTTGCCGTTTTTGCCAGTCTTCTCTTGTGGCATTTCATTTTCACTTCTCTCTCTCTCTCTCTCTCTCTCTCTCACTCACTACTCTACTACTACTAGATCTAGATCTAGCACTAGATCTAGTAGTAGTAGGCTACTTGTAGTATTCTCTTGGTTCATTCTCCTTGGACAGACCTGCAACTAGTGGCTAATAATGGAGCCTCTCGTCAAGCAGCAAAGTGTTTTGAAGAGAAATTTAGAATGGCTGTTGTTGTTGTGCTAAATGACGTTTCATGCTGATATAAAGCCATCTTCTGAAGTAGACTGAAGGGTTATCTTACTTGTTTCTCTTCAACTTCAAGTATCAGCGCGCCGATTTAACTTTACTTTGCTATCATGACTGTGGCTATTTAATAAAACTATTTGATAAAAGTATGTGATTTGGGCTGCATACAGATTTTTCCCCCAAAATACAGATATTTTTTTTATAGGATTATACAGATTTCGGATCTCAGAAAGTGGCAGGTCTGTGTTTGCCCCATGATTTTAAACAAAGGAGTCAGTGTTTCTATAATAATAAATACAGACGGATTTAACAGAGATGGTGTGCGGAAAACAACAGAACGTATCCGATTTCTATAGGGTATCATGGACGTGCTGTTAAAAGGTGCAAACATAAACAATGTAGAAGCAAGAATGTCTCTACAAGTTTGTGCTTCAAGAAGTTTTTTATAAAAGCTGACTTAAATAAAGAGATGAAAACTATTGTAGA